>WAAB01023612.1:0-13217 GCA_013389865.1 Piaya cayana | reverse complement strand
TGATGTCCCATTTCCTCTGTCACTGTTCATGTAAGAACTTTGGCTATTTCACTGTATAATGTTTGCAGAGAAACCTGAGTATGCTCAGATATTGGTAATGAAATAATACTAATACTAAATGTGCTACTAATTGACGAAATTCTAATATTATTATGCATTTCCTTTACCTTCTTTCAGCAGCATAAAAATAAGCAGCACTTAAAAGAAGCCATGACATATTCATACTATTTATAGTGTGAATCAGTGTGGTAGCATTATGCAACCAAACAGTAAGAATAGGATGTCAGGAAAGAAATAGTGAAGTGTGAGAGTGACGAAGTCATGGATTTTTTTTTTTTAACTTTCAAAATCAGAAAGGGCACTGAGAATGTTCTGATAGCATGGAGCAGCTGTTGCTCCAGGTCTAACTGAATTGGGTTCCCTGTATTTTATTTAGAACATCATTAGTTGTCATTTGACAAACACGCATCTGCCATCCTCCAGTTGCTGGTGAAGTTGTTTCAAGGTTTTGTTTCCTCTCTCTCCCATACCTCTTCCTCTCTAAAGTGAGATGGGGCTAGGTGGGAGAGGAACAGGAAGAAACAAGATGAAAAAGGTTCTTTTGGCTCCCAGTTTTTTTGGTGGCCAAGCCTTTGAGTAACAGCAGAACAAGCAGACCTGAGTCCACCAACTTTGCCTCCTGCTCTTTATGAAAACTATGAGCATCTGGAAAGGAGCCAGGGTGCTTTGTCTGTACCTGGGAAGATTATTTGGTTTGGATTTACAGTTGCAAAGTTGTACTTGCCTAAAAACAGCAGTAGAGTTTTTAATGGTTCACATTTTTTAAAAAGACCGTATGGCAGTACCCTCAAAACCTCCTTTTTGAAGGGTTGTTTTAGTCTCTGATGCAGCAAATTACTGAGGAATTTTACTAAGCTGTGCATCTGTCACTGTTGGAGAATATCAGGTGTTTGTCTAATAGGCTACTTACCTTCATGTTCAATTCACATTCAATACCTTTTTTTCTGTTGTTCTCTGAACAGACTTGCTAATGGTTATTCACCTTTCTTCACTTACTTATCACCTTCTGATTAATGATTTATTTAATTTTTTACCAGGTGTTACTGTTAAGAATTCTTTGAAAATATTTACTCATACTTCAGTTTTCAAAAAGAAAAAAAAGAGTGATGGGGAACAAACCCCTTAGAATTTTTTCTGCTGAGAGTAGTTATACCCAAATTAACCCAAATTGAGGTTCTTCTCTTCACACAGAACAGGAAATGGAGTGTTGCTGAAATTTTGCCTGATAATATGTTTAGGATTATTTGCACAAGTCTGTCCTACAAGCGTATTTTATAGATTTATAAATGTCTTGTATGTTGTAAGATGTGGTTCCAGATGTCTTTTGGCCACTATCAGTGGATTTTAAAGTGCTGACCTCCTCCCCATTTTTTACTTCAATGAAACAACAGGACCAAGTAACATTCTTAGGAGGGTTTTGTAGTGAGAATGTTTTGAGACAGGCTTGAAGCCAGTAAATGGAAATAGTGTTTCTCTTTTTCTGCTGCTTCCTTTGTCCTTTATGTTTCCCCCTTATNACTTGGGAGAAGAGTCTCTTCTCCACAACCTCCTTTCAGGTAGTTGCAGAGAGGAAGAAAAAATTGTAATAATGCTTAAATTGTTGCACATAAGCCTTAAAAGGACATCTTCCATGCCAGTAAATGTGAGCAGACTGTGCCTGTTACAAAGGGGTGAGGTTTCTTTGGAGTCAAGTTGATAAACATGACAGGACCAAGACTGAAGAATGCCACATCCTTTAAAAATCTGCTTCAACAGTGTTGCATATCTTACACAAGAAGTGTAGACATAACTTTGTTCTCCTCTTCCTGACTCATTAACATCTGGTTACAAAGTGTAAGTATCTCTCATGAATACCCACTCCTAAGGCACTGTAAACCCAAGAATATCTGAAATCATAGGAAGGACAAGGTATGCCTTCTGCTGCTGACACAACTTTCACCTCCCGCAGTACAGTAACAAAAAAAGTGGTAAACGAGCACAAACTCCTGCATAAATATGTGCAGCTAAGTACTGAGCTGTAACGTTTTAGAGGGAAAGTTACAACATCCACCATGAATCTAGTTCTATTCACACTGGTAACCAGCCCACACAAACTGGACCAATGGGTGCTTCTGAAAAAAACTATTCAATACATCACTTCAATGTTATTCGACTCTCATTGACATGGATCCTGCCCCAGAAAGATCTAGTAATCTCAAATATAAAGTCAGAGTCTTATGGCTTGAAAGAAACTAATCCCCTATTTAAGGGCAGCAGAAGACCACTGACCCATTTTCACCAACAGTAAAAGGGAAAGCAGCGTAGGTATACGTAGGTTCCTTTCCTATTTCCAGGTAAAAACTTCGGCATTTCCAAAGATATGTATTTCATCTTTCCTTCTTTGGATGCTGCTAAATCACTCCTATCTGAAGGGCAGATCTCTTCTTCCCCTCACCCTATAACTGAGATAACATTGCTGAGGGAAGTAAAACTGGCTCTTTCACTCCTAGGAGACAGGTAGTGGGGTGGCTGTAGCAGCCACTCACTTCTGCCTGCTTGCAGCCACACAAGTTTAACAGCTGCAAGCACTTCCTTTTGGCTCATCTG
Organism: Piaya cayana; assembly: GCA_013389865.1. Taxonomy (NCBI): domain Eukaryota; kingdom Metazoa; phylum Chordata; class Aves; order Cuculiformes; family Coccyzidae; genus Piaya; species Piaya cayana. Next base: position 10,571 of record WAAB01023612.1, on the reverse strand, counting down.
GGGACTGACTTAATGTTAATTTGACATTGGTTTTAATAAGATGCTCCCTAGCACTTCAGGAGTTGGTGCCTTCCATGCCATTCATACATTGCATGCCCCTGCACTGCAAAGGCAACAGCATAGACATAGGAGCATAAGAGATTATAAAAGAAAAAACCTGATATTTTTGGTGGTGTTTTCAGATGAAAGCATTTTTAAACAAATTACTATGAACACTGCAGTTGACAGAGAGAGATCTCTACCATTAGAATCTGACTATTGCCCTGGTAAGTGCAGGAGTAATTGAAAGTAGTTGATGTGAAAGTAACTCTGTTATTACTATTATTACCTGACACTACTGCAAGGAAAACTGAAAAGATGTGAAGTAGCTAGAAGGTCTGCTTGCAAAGCAAAAATCAGTGTTTCATGCTCTACTGCCATTTGCACTAGAGCACGTTTCAGCAATGCACAACTGTGGGAGGCCCAGGCAAAGTGAGCTATCAACTCTGCTGAGAATGCGGCATCTGTCCAAAGCACCCTGGAGAGAGGGAAGGGCATTAAGTGCCATTGAGAGTCACAAACATTTTGATTTTGCTCTGAGTAAAGCTGTAACAGAATTTAAGAATTAAGGGAGAAACTTCCCTCTTCAAAATTAAACAACAGCTATAAACAGGACGACTTAGTCTTGTCCCCTTGAGAAAGGACAAATCTAGACATTAAGAGCAGCATTAATTCTCACCTTATGGTGGATAGGCACGTATTTTCTTCTACTAAACTTAGGATGTAAACAACACAGAAATGCAAAAACATATATTACACATTCCAAGCTGCTTGGTTTTATGTTTTCCTTACTCCTGTGGTACCACTAACACCAGCAAGGTGTTTGGTTGACTTGCATGAATCAAACCCATATACAGAGAAACGCTGAAATACTGAAGTCTGTTCACACAACAGTACTCTTTCCCCCATCAGAACTGCAATTTAAGGAGAAAAACTGGATACCACACCATCAGCCTCCTACAGAATACAAGGGACAAGGATATATGCTTGATTGTTGTATTTCCCCCTCCATAAATTATGAAAATATCTTTCCGAAAGAAAATAAAAATAGTCTGTTGTACAATGTTCAACTTACAAACATATAAAAATCTGTGGCAGACCACAAAATAGTATTAACACAGTAGGAGTTTTATTTACATCATCAATATGGGATATCAAACTTTTTACATGTACTCTTCAGTCTCTTCTTTCAGAAGGGTCTTCCTTCCAAACTGCCATTTTTCTGAAGGTATTAATTTTAGTAAAACCTTCAAATGCTGACAACTTATCAAATGTATACTCAGGAAACACACTGTACAACCACAAAGTAAATTAAAATGTGTAAAACATACAAATAACTTAAGAGTGATGCTTTATTTAGAGTTTCTTTCAAACTAATTTCATTATATCCCCTTTTTATCAATATAAATTATTCTGTGGCTCAGGAGAGGCAGGGAGTAGCTTTCTAAGATAGTATTCAGCTGAGGTCTGATCCTGCAAAGTTAAGAGGAAGCTGAAGAAACTTGTCTTGATGCTGATGCAAAATGTTTAGAGCTGGCCTCCTAGCCCACTGAAGTAGCTAAAGCAGTACTTTTGTGCAGACCATACCCTTTTCACCAGAGGTCTTTGTAGCATATTTATTTACTCAGACAGCTCAGTGGTTGATATTGCATCATACTTAGTCACTATCATACTCCTCTATTTTTAATTCATCTTCCTCCACGACTGCTTGAGCTGCAACAGGCTGAGGCTGACTACAAGGTAGTTCACTTCCACTGCACTGGCTAGAAGACAGCGGGAATCCATCCAATTCATTCTCATTCGCTCCAGTTCTCTCCATAGCACGCACATCGGCACAGTCCTCCCCAGAGCTAATAAATAAGTCTGGTATCCCAGGATCTTTGTCAGTAAGCGTTTCAAGCTTTAACCTGTAAAATTATCATTGCAACAGTAAGTTACCATAAAAAGCCATCTCCTGCTCTCTCACACCAAAGCTGCAATAGAAAAGACTACCTGTGCACCACATAGGTCACTCCTCTTCACTGGTGCTCAATAGCTTTAATATTTTCATAGAATTATAGAATAGTTTGGGTTGGAAGGGACCTTAAAGATCATCCAGTTCTGACCCCCTGCAATGGGCAGGGACACCTCCCACTGGATCAGGCTGCTCAAAGCCCCACCCAGTCTGGCCCTGAACACCTCCAGGGATGGGGTAGCCACAACTTCCCTTGGCAACCTGTGCCAGGGCCTCACCACCCTCACAGAAAAATATTTCTTCCTGATATCTAACGTAAATCTCCCCTCTTTCAGCTTAGAACCATTCCCCCTCACCCTGTCTCTGCACTCCCTGCTGAAGAGCCCCTCCCCAGCTTCCCTGAAGGCCCTCTTTAAGTATTCAAGGCTGCTCTAAGGTCTCCATGGAGCCTTCCTTTTTCCAGGCTGAACAAGCCCAACTCTTTTTCTGGCAGTCAGACCCTCCAACGACCACAGTTAATTCCAGCTATACACATTCTGTTCTTACATCACTACTTTTTTTTCCCCAAGTGAGGGAAAATGTCATCTCTGATGAGCACTGAAGATGTTTCTCTATGAAAGGTTTCTTTTCCTCAGTATATTTAGAAAGAAAAAGTCTTGCTTTCTTTAAGAAACATAGAAGTCAAGCTTACCTCCCAAAATGTCTTTTCAGTGGTAGCCTTCCAATATCTTGGATAAAAGCGATCTGAGCTGAGAACAAAGAATTGCCGTTATCACATTGGGTAGATCACAATGCACACAATTAAATATACTGGAAAATAAGCAATTCATAAGTTTAGCCAGATATTTCTGTATATATTTCATAGAACCACCTGTTTGGAAGAGACCCACTGGATCATCGAGTCCAACCATTCCTATCAAACACTAAACCATGTCCCTTAGCACCTCGTCCGCCCGTGCCTTAAGCCCCTTCAGGGAAGGTGAATCAACCACCTCCCTGGGCAGCCTCTGCCAGTGCCCAATGACCCTTTCCGTGAAAAAATTTTTCCTAATGTCCAGCCTAAACCTCCCCTGGCGAAGCTTGAGGCCATTCCCTCTTGTCCCGTATGTATATATAAAAACCTGTGCACCAGTGTATGTGCATTTTTTTCCCCACATTGTTTACGAGATTACATGTTTACAACACGTAAACCTAAACCTAAGCCCCCTTGACATTCATTGGCTCTGTAGTTATGATGTAGAGTTATTACTCAATAGCCCACAAAACTAATTTATCCTGACATCAAGGTGTTAGTCAAGACACGAAGCCTTTTATTAGAAATAACTAACTCAGCATAAGCAACCCAACTATCTATCAGTAATTTTTGGATTATGCACTAAAGTAATTTTTTCCACATGAACTATTTTCTATTGGACTACCTCAGGTTACACATTCTTCAAGCACTGCAAACTCTGATTTTGTATACTGTATCTGGGTAAGCCTTTTTAAAGCCTTTTAAGTCAGTTGATGTTACTGGAAAGGAACCACTAAGCAATGAAGATCTATTGCCTACTACATTTCCAGAAGTCTTATCACCAAGTCCTCCAGTAGATTTTAAACAAGTCCTAAGACTTAAGAGAACAACTTAATTAGTAAAGTTTGATAAATAATTAATGAATAGGAAACACGGGGAAGGGTATGAGGCAATAGTTAACTGCTGCAATGGAAAAACATTGCTAGTATAGTTCTGCAGTGCTCTGTGCTAGGATCTGGCCTATCCAGTGTATTCTCAAATGTAACTCCATGAAAAATGCGGGTGAAGAGTGAGATGAGCAAGTCAGCCAATGCCACTCAGACAAGCTATAGTAAAGTTGTGGGCAGACAGAAAAACTATGCAAGGACCTTAAGAGACTGACTGAGAAGGCAACATGATGAAATTCAAAAGTACACAGATACTAGAAGTCTATGCAGTTCAAAAAAAGAAAAAATTATTCCTAATACCTCAACATGAGGAACCATCTTACACATTTTTAAAGCATTGTATACCCCTCACTTCTACCAAGAGAAACACTCAATTTAATTCTTTCAGTTACATAAGTTTTTTAAACATTCTTGATGATGTTTTCAAACCTTACACAACAGCTTTAAGCTTAGCTATGTTACTCAAAACAATTTTTGGATTAACAAGCATATGCATTTACCACAAGTATTTTTCCTACTGAGGCAAAAACGCTGACAATATCAACATTTTGGGTTACAAAACTTTTCAGTAAGCTTAGTTAAAAAAAAAAAGGAGTCTAAGATGAAGAATTACACCCATCTCACCTTGGTTTCTCATTGGATTTGTTAACATAGCAAGATAAGGCAGTAGCTCTGTCTGGAGACACTCAGGTGGTAAACAGAAGCTTGAAAAAAGAAATTTTGCAGCAAGGCAGTTTTCTTGATACTGTAAGAGTTGGGGGTGAAATTAGTACAAATAAAAAAACTGGGAAACCATGATTAATGTAGATATTCTGTATTGTAAAAGACAGACTTTATTCTTGACTGCTGGATGACTACACACAAGTAACTGAAATATGAGACTAGAAAAAAGTTAAGCAGTTAGATCATAAAACCAGTAAATTTCTTCCTTTTTGTCTTTTGGCGGCATTAAGGTTTCAAAAAATATTCATCCCTTGATAACAGAATTTTGTACCCATCCAACTTCTTATTTTTTGCCAGATGCAGCAAAAGAAGTATTAGTTAAAATGCCAAAAGAAAAAAAAATGCCAGGAGCTTTTGTGTCTCATGAACAACCTGTTTCTGATAAACACAAAACAACATATAATGTGATTTAAACTGCACAAGAAGTAAACTTACTTTTAGGAATACTTTATAGTATTTCAACACTAATTGCATTTCCATTAACTTAGGATTGAGTCTGTCAGCCGCATGCCCACTTGGACACAGGAATAAGACTTTGAGGCCCTAAATTTATTTTTCCATTTGAGGAATAATACAAGAGGTAATTCTTCAAGGAACTGCTATTTAGAAGTAGCTTATTTCAAACTGGAATATCTGAAAAGTTTTGCATTGTGAGCAAGTCTCACATATATTATTCAACTGTCACACATTATGAAAAATATTCTTAAAAACAAAAAAAACCCCAAAAAACATCAAGACTTTACCTTTTTATTGATAAAGAACCACTGGGGTTTATGTAAAGGCCGGAATCCCATCCCTCCTTGCTGGTGGACAAAGGCTCTGGATGTATTTGAATGTATCACCCCTCGGGTAGCCACAGACGCACTGTATTTTTCCATCACAAGGCGTGTCTTAAGAGAGAAATCATTTACTATATGAACTCCTGGTCTCTGTACAGTGTGTCTCATTCGAACTAAAACTCACTCTTATAGCTGCAGTGACAATACACCAAGAGTAGGTTTGGATTGCTGTGAAACTTTTAGCCAAAGCAGGTAAATGGAAAAGCAAGATCAGTTACTTCAAGGAAAAGGTATACAGACTCCAATGTATTTTTAGCATAAACATGTTCTACTTAAAAATACCTCACAGAATATTTTACAAACATCTTAAACCTTAAACTATAACAAAACACTGATAAAAGCTGGACAAAAAGCTAGACCAATATCTCTTCTACAGTTGTTGTACTTTAGCGTTAACAATTAACAATTCACTGTTACCTATACTGAAAGTTTTAAGTGATACAACTTCATTCTTATTGAACTGAAAGAAAAATGCTTTCTGCCACTTATAAACACTTACAGAAAAACGCAGAATCTTAATGTCAGAGTATGCGCGTAGAAAAAGATGACACTTACAGTCCAGTTACTACAAATGACATCAGCAGAGCTCAAATATTCGCTGGCTCTCACTACATCATCTATATCAGAAAAAAAGTCTACGTAGTTCTGGTGAAGGTACAAATTAAACATGCTTCCAGACATATGTGATTTTTCCACAATATCCTAGGGGAAAAAAAAAGTGTCAGTTTTAGACAGTGTTTAAAGAAAAGCACCCCATAAAAGTTATGATATATTCAGATGGTTGCGGAGCTGGCACACACGATCTAAAGTGATGTTTTTACCCATGTGCTCCCAAGTAAGGCTAATGGCAGGGATGGAGGGGTAGAAGCCATTGCTGACTTCAGTTCTCTTAATGAGACAGAAAGGTGAACTCTGTTCCCTCCTGGCAATGCACAGTGGAAGGATGAGAGATGACAACCAGAGCCTGCAAGAAAGTCCACCTTCCACTACAAGTCCATCAGTGAGATGAGAGAATCTCTGTTCCCGGACTCACAACTCCACAGATCAAGAGCCTGAGAACCTCATCTACCTTGAAAGTTAGCCTGCAGATGACCCTTTCACATTAATTATTCTGTGACTCAGACAGATTGAGTACACTTACACTAAGATCAGAGACAAAACCACTGTGCTTGAGAATTTGCATCAACCATTTAGGTTTGCTTTGATATATCTTTTTCAAATCAAACTGGAATCAAGTAATTACTGCAGATGTACCTCGGGCTGAATAAGCAAGGCGTCTCGATGATATGCCGATAAGTGAGCAGGCAGCTGAGGAAATTCCGATTCTGACACTGGTTCTCCTACAAAGGATTTTACAATCTTTAGCCTTTTAGTATCAGAAATGTTACATTTCTGCACATAATCAGAAAAGCCAGAAGAAAGACACACATTTCAGATTAAATATGCAAAATTTAAACTAGACAGGAGCAAGAACAGTGAAGTGTAACTGCATGAGTAGTAGCTTTCACATACATTGAGCATAATTTCTTAGCAACTGTCACCTCTACCAGCAACTACACTACACTATTTTCAGTTCCCAGGAAGCTCTTGATGCAGGCATAAGAATTTAATTATACAGTCAATATTATGTAGTTAAAAACCACATAATTATCCCCATTACACTTCATATAACAAAAGTCATCTAACTATTTTCACATTCCCTCATCTCACTATTTCTCCTCAGTTGATTTTGGAAATGATATTGTGAATCACTCCTGAAATATGTACAGACAATGGCATATCAGATCCTGATTTAGCTGAATGCAGATAGTAAAAGTTTAATAAGTACCAAGTGCATATGAATTACAGGTTTTAAATGGTAAAAAACAGTACTGTAACCACACATAGGGACCAGATAGGTTCCATAAATTTAGAGAAACTGAATGTATAAAAACTAGAACTTTCAGCAACAGCAAAGCGGAAAGTATTTTGGAGAGGTGGAAAGGCAGACTGGGTGTGACAGAGAAGCAGAAGAGTTTTCAGGTCAGAAACCAACAAATGTTCTGGCTACCTATGTAGCTTTGCACGCCCTATAGCATAAAGACCTAATACAACCAGAGTTATGCAATTATGTATCATACATGTAAAATGTCATAATGAAAGCTTTATTTAGCTAACAGATACAGACAGCTGCAATCTCAGCTACCAAACTTTGATAACTGTTTTTATGCTGTTATTAGTGACCAAATACGCAGACAACAGATCACCCTAAGCCTTTAGCAAATCTAGCTAACAAGCAGCTGACATGCTTTGCCTATTGAAAGGAAGAGTAAGTCAAAGTTTTCTTACTTTTGCAATAAATTATTTTCCCCAGAGCATGGAAAAGAAAGATCGAAGCATCTTTGCTGCCGATAGCTTGCATCTCCTGGTCTTCTGAACTATCAGATTTACTTTTCTTTCTTACTGTAGATACTGCTGCTTCATATTTTAGTGTGGAGCTACTTTTCTTCCTTGACCAAAACTCCTTCTCCAACTGGCAGTCTATCAATAACAGCAAAAATACAAACATGATAAAGTACATGAATGTAAAAAAAATTCAGTTATGTTGCAACTACTAATGTTCCAAACAACAAGGGTTGTATAAACATGGGCACTAAGAGAAAACCCATTTACTAAGAAGAAAACCCAGTCACCTAAACTAGCATGTTTCATTTCGCTTCTGTCCCTTAAGCCACAGCTATGGTGCCAAGTACTTTTTTGTATAATAAATGCCCGTCTTTAATAAAAGCTAGTATTCTTGCTTATTCATTCTAGTTCTAATGCATTCCCAGCTTGCTTTTTAAAAAAATTTCTTTTTTATAGAGTACATAAATGTATGTAAACTGCATTTCAATTACATGCTGTTTACTTATCAATTTATCTTCTATTTGCATCACCTGCATAACACCCTCACTGAAACATAAGGCAAAGAAAATCTTTAATTTAGGTGCTCCTTCCAACAGCCTACTAATATCCTCAATGTTTTAAGCTCCAAGGAATAAAACCCTTCTCCTACTCCAGTTTAAAACTCAAAAATTCTCACCCAGTATTTGACTTAGGGACAAGTGAATGTTCCTTATTGAACTAAAAGAACTCACTTTTTAAATATTCAATCTCTCTTTTCACCCACAATTACCAGGGATCCATTTTACCCATTAATACTGCTACAAAGTGAACACATCACTTGTGTCTGTACATGCACAGAAGTGAAGAAAGAATTTACATCTATGCAAAAACTAATACCGCATTCTTGGGAGATCAACAAGGAGGTGAGGTGTCTCCAACATTTACAAAGCATCACTGACTGCCAACAATTTACCTAACCAAAATGCTTCTGAAATTTTCTATTCAACATGAAGAAAGCTTTTCTCAGTCTGTTAGAGAAAACAGAAGGGAATGCTCAGCTTGGTATGACATGAGTACATGACTCAGATGTCATATACAGAAGCTGTCAAGCCACATGCCTTCATTTTCTCTAAAGTTCTCTTTATTACACTCATGTTTTTACATTCCTAAGGTCATTTATTAAAAGCTACAGAAACTGTTCATTTTAAGATCACACAGATTTTCCACAGTATGTAGTACCCAGTTACTTGGTACCCAGCAGGGTGCTGCTGCTAACTTTTCTCAGGTATCACCAACCTGTTATTTATCAATTTAATGGTATTATCATCAAAACAGTTTTCATAAGAGGAATTTTATATTTTTCCAATTAACACAGAACAATACCAACTTTGTATACTAGAAGACAACCTCACAAGAATTTAGCTTCCACCTTTGCAAGTTAAACCCAGAAATTTTACTCTCTCCCACATGTAATGTAACAAACATAACTTAATTTTAATATACTCTAAACCCCAAACTACACCACTCCTTCTTACAACAAGAACTTAAAAATACATTCAATTCTGTATGCCATGAGCACATTTTCTGTCTGCAAGTGGATCGGAGAGAAAATTAGTAAAAATGACAAGATGATTGCTAGCTTTATGACATATAGTAGAAGAAATCTGTTGAATTCACTTCCTTATTTATTTATAGGTTAACTATAAATGCTGGCACCATCTAATGGTTCTTAGAGAGAACTACAAATGCCAGAATACTGCTTTTGAAAATCACACATTAAACAAATCGCAAACATTGGTTTCTTAACAGTTATTGAGTTCCAGTGTTTATAAAAGACATCACAGTAAGTCTCCTGCTTTCCTTCTATGTTGGAACATTTAGAACAACCCCAAACTAAGCCTGATTTGAGCACTGGCCAACCAAGTACTTTGAAGACTACTAAAGCACTGAATGCCGATGTTATTCTGTAACATGCACAATAACTTCACAGTAGGTCATGCCACCTCACAGTTCTCCAATTTAACAACAGCCACAGGAATTCCAAAGCAAAAACAATCACGACAGAAATGCTGTATACAAAGCCAACGGGCTATTTTAGGAATGTTTTAAGGGTAGAGATAAGCACATGGGGAAGCACAAAGAACTAAGCAATGAAAATTTCCCTTTCAAATTAAGATTTTATCATAAAAGCTTTGATTAGAAAACACACCAACAGCAAAGACATCAAGAAAACAAAGGATTTCATTTAACTGCATCAACACGTACACAGCAGATGTTACTCAACTTTAAAGACTACAGAGAACATCCATCAAGTGGATGGATGCTAAAAAATCAGCTAAAAATCCTAAACACCTCCCCCAGCTAAGCTGTAACAGAGAACAGAGTACTTTGGCAGCAGAAACGGTCAAAATGTCATTCACTCAAACAAAACCATAGGAACTCACCTTTCATAGAAGAAAACTGAAGATTGTTTATTGCACTTCTTATATCCCCTGAACAACCCCTACAAAGCAACTCCAAAGAAGTTCTATCAAGAGCAACGTTTTTTTCTCTGTTCTACAAGGCAAAACAACAGTCAAAGTAATAACAGAAAGTAGCAAAAAGGAGCATTTTATTATTATTGTGGCTGTAGGGCCCTACCTGTGATACACACCATGAACATGCACCCACCATGTGGTCAAACTATGAAATTCTGCTAACTTTAAAACATTTAACCCATTTAAGCAAATTGCCACATTTTAAATAGTAATATTAAAGGCAAGAAAGAACAACTTGCACAGTGTCACGCAATATTAGACTTTGTGTAATCAAAACAATTCAGGAACAATACCAGATGTACGTTTGTGACCTCTTCTGGCCTTCCTAGACACAATGAAGATTAATTTTATATGTATAGTTTCTGTAATAGGCAGAACAATTTTTGGAAGTAACTGCAAAGAACAAGGATGAAGTGGAAATAATCTTTAAAAAAA
>WAAB01023611.1:0-10707 GCA_013389865.1 Piaya cayana | reverse complement strand
AAACCTGAATGTGTGTTGAAGAGTTATTAGGGAGAGCACCCTTCAAGGAACAGTAACTGCTTGGGCCTGGCGCCTTGTTATAACCTCGTGGTAGTGGTCGAGGTCCATAAATCTGTGTCCTCTCTTGCAGGACTTACTCAGCTGATCACTATTTACAGGAAGCAAAGAAGTTAAAACATAATGCAGATGCATTGGTAAGTAAACCTTTGATATTTATCCAATGCTTGCATTTTACACAGTGTTTGGTTTGCTGTCCGTCTGTGCTGAAGCTTTCTTGTCCTTCCTCTCTGGCTTTTGTCCTTACAAGTTTTTCCCCATCTCCTCAGTCTGACAGGTTCGAGAAGGCCGTGTACTACCTAGATGCTGTAGTGTCCTTCATCGAGTGTGGGAATGCATTGGAGAAAAACGCTCAGGAATCCAAGTCCCCGTTCCCTATGTATTCAGAAACTGTGGAATTAATCAAGTAAGCATGGTGAAGTTTTTACGGAAATCCAATGGGGTGGAGAAGAGGTCTGGAAGTCAGAGTTTCTTTCTTGCCACCAGTCTTTGAGATCTCTTATTCTCCAGACTGCATCGCTTATCACTTCGTTCCAGCAACTGGGACTTAAAAGTGTTTTCATGAAGGTTGGGATGCTTTCTGCTAGGGCTCTTGCAGGCTCTCTGCAAGGTGTAACACACAAGAAGCAAAAAAATTCCAGTTACTACCCAGTCAGCATGTTGAACAGGATCCAAGAGAGATTCCTGACATGGTGAAAACACTTCAATCCAGAAGTTCATAAGAATGTCAGTATTTCGTGCTCGATAAATGACAGCGTAATCTTCATTTTGTCCTTTACTTGATGTCATTGTGTGCAGATACACTATGAAACTGAAGAATTACTTGGCACCGGACGCTACGGCTGCAGACAAGAGGCTGGCAGTGCTTTGGTACGTGTACTCTGAGCTTAATCCCATGCGCTGATTAATTCCAAATGCTTTATCTACGTGGAATGCTGTGTTGCACTGAGTTCTCAGGTGTTTGTGAAGCAAATATGTGGGTTTTCCACTTGGCTGTACGAAAAGATTAATACTGTATCTCAGATTTCTGTCAGCTGGGGCAGAGGGATATCTGCATGCCCTGGCATGAGCAAAAAATAGGTGAAACCCTCATCTACGAAGTAGTGCTGCCTCCTAAGCTGGGAACTGGAAACTGGTGGTATCAGCAAGATCACTGGGAATCACAGTTTCAGCTTCAGGCACATAGAGCTGGTTTTATTTCCTTGAAAATTTAAAGGTGGCTCTGGATTTTTTTGGTTGAGTTACAACATGCGAGCTGGCTCTGAGAGTTGGCAAAGACAACTTCAAAAACACAGCCTCTAGTTTCTCTGAACTCTCTGAATTGTGCTAAACCTGATGGTAACTGCAAATCTTCTGCTCTCTTTGGCCAGTCTGCGGTGTCAGTCCCTGCTGTACCTGCGGCTTTTCAAACTCAAAAAGGAAAGCGCCTTGAAGTACTCAAAAACTCTGACTGAACATCTGAAGGTAATTGCACCTGTATTTTCTTAGAATATTAAAAAGCAATCAAATTAAAGCTTCACCTCAATTCCTATTGAATTGTTCTTATAAGAAACAATGGGGTCTGATGGATAGAAGAGAGGACTAGTTTGCTCCTCTGGATATGTAGTAGCTGCTGTTGTGCTGCTAAAATAATCCCTTCATTGGTGTCTTAGTCACCAGTAAAAAAAGGTTTTTTTCCCAAATTTGAATTTGCTTTGATATTATTTAGTTTTCTTTATTGCTTAAAGGAGAAGTTGCAAAAAATTCATTTGTTCAAAAATAACCAATAAAATAACTAGATAAAGTATAACCTGTTAAAGTATGAACATACATCAGGTGACAAATTTATTTTTTCCCCAAACAGAATTCCTATAATAATTCTCAAGCGCCGTCACCTGGGATGGGCAGGTAAGTGATGAAAGCAGCTACTGCATTTCTCTACTTCTAGGTAGTGTTCGACGTGAACTGTCTGCCTGGGGTGCTCAGAGAGTAGCTTTTCACTCCTGAAGTTGTGGAGGTGGTTGTTGTAAGGGTGTAGGTGCTGACTGGGTTGTTTGTGTGGTTATTCTGATAGAAGAGTTGGGAGGCTGCTCGGGGTCTCTCTGCAGAGTTTGTCAGGCGACTCCATGTTGCAGGAAAAGGGGACAGTGTGTCACACACACACCTCGCTTATCTCAGGGAGTTTTCTTTGTTTGTGATGCTTTTTCCTTCATGACAGTAGCTTTATTAATCATGGAATCACAGAATTGTTGAGGTTTGAAAAGACTTTTAGGATTATCGAGCCCAACTGTAATCCCAACAGTGCCAGCTCTGCCACTCAACCATGTCCCTAAGCACAACATCAACATGGCCTTTAAATCCCTCCAGGGATGGAGACTCCACTGCTGCCCTGGGCAACCTCTACAAGTGCTTGACAGCCCTTTGCGTGAAGAAATTGTTCCTAATATCCAATCTGAGCCTCCCCAGGTGCGACTTGAGGCCATTTCCTCTTGTCATATCCCGTGTTACACAGAAGATCCCAGCACCCACCTCACCGCAACCTCCTTTCAGGAGCTGCAGAGAGCGATGAGGTCTCACTCAGCCTTCTCTTCTCCACACTAAACAGCCCCAGGGTTCTCAGGTGCTTCCAGAACCCCTGGGCTCCAGACCCTTCCCAGTTCTGTTCGTCTTCTCCATGCACCCTCCAACACCTCCATGTCTTTCATGTAGTGAGGGGCCAATGCTGCAAGCCCAGCTGCTTACAAGTATTTTCAGGGTTGTCTGTTCCATAGCACAGCAGTTGACTTCTGTGCTTTAAAACCCAGCATGGACCATTGACAGAGCGCTCCATGAGTACTAGAAGGGCATTTCAGGTTTGCATTGTCTTACCTGAAATATCATATTATAGCAGCATAGTTACGTAGTAGTAACATTGTCATTGTTAGTCTTTATGGTTCAGTTTATTTAAAAAATGAAGATTTTATTGAATTAAGAGGCGATGAGGTTGTGGCTGTGAAGCTGAGGCATTGGAGTGGGAGCATCCTCAGCAGTTGTTAGCAGCTCATGCGTTTCATTTGTCAGTGGGTGAATCCTGACTTGTGGACGGGTAAAGTGGGAATTGCTTTAACATCTTACACCCTGGAATGTGAGGAGAGAGGTCTCTGAGGGCATCTTACAGCACAGTGTGCCTCAAGTAAATATGCACGTGTGGCTGGATACATAGATGTGTTTTCTAATTTAATGTTTTCTGTTGGATGAGCAGCAAGCCTGTCGGGATGCCGTCTCCAGTCTCTCCAAAGCTGTCTCCGGGGAATTCAGGAAATTACTCCTCTGGGGCAGCCAACCCTTCAGGGAGCGGGTCCTCGGTGACGATCCCCCAGAGGATCCATCAGATGGCAGCCAGCTACGTTCAAGTCACGTCCAACTTCCTCTACGCCACTGAAATTTGGGACCAAGCTGAACAGCTGTCTAAAGAACAGAAAGGTGAGGGCTGGCAGAGGTGGGTTGTAGCACTGGGTGTACCAGGGAGTGCTGAAATGCTCACAGGCTTTGAATTCTGGCATTGTGGTTAACCAGCTGCTCTGCAGAAGGGAGATGGAAAGTTATCCCTTCGATCACAGCGACACCTCAAGCTGGTGGTCTTGGTTTTCAGAGTAGGTGTTGGAGATGTGATGTTTACTTACCAGCTTGTTGTGTTTCCTATAAAATGTCAAGTGTTTCATCATTTCTGTTTCTGAAATTCTTAAGCAAAACACACATCTGAGGGGGAAGGACAAGGAAATTTTACACTTTAACCATGCTCTTGATTAGATACTTGATTAGAAAGGACCTTTTCCCTTTAATCTTCCATCAATGAGCCGTCTTCTATCTTAGTCTGAAAGATTCGTGCTGAAAAGAGGGGGTTGTGGCTGGAATATTTCCCTTCTCAAATTAACATGCATCATTTAACTTGTGTTTCTGTTGTTTTAGAGTTCTTTGCTGAACTGGATAAAGTTATGGGCCCTCTGATTTTTAATTCGAGCATCATGACAGACCTAGTGCGTTACACCCGTCAGGGATTGCATTGGTTGCGCCTGGATGCCAAGTGATTCTCTGAACTGAAGGAATGGAAAATGGAACACGTTTTTTTTTCTCTCGCTGCCTCTGATTTATCTCCACAACACTGTGTCATGTCAATAAGGAAGACTGCCATAACACATCGCTTAGTTGACACTAAGAGCAAGGAATGCTTTCGCGCGTCTCCCATCCTCATTCGTGTTTTGTGTTTAACCCCAGATCATCCGGTTCGTGGACTTCTCCAGTTTTTTCCCCATCTTAAGTTATTTAAATATTTTAAAATTCGCTACAGATAAAAATGTAGTTTTGCCGATCTGTCATGTATGGATCATTGGAATTCCAGTCATAATGCATAAACAGCCGGTTTAAATCCTATTTATTTTAATTTTAATTTTGTAAAAGCCCCGTTTGGGGTACACTTTTTAGCTATTTCTTCCCTAAATTTACCCTTTCGAGTACTTAGGAGCAATTAAACATAGACACTTTATTTAAGTACTTTGTGAGCTTTGTTACTCTGTAATGTCTTGTGGTGGTAGAGCCTGTAAAAGGAATAGGATCGATAGGTTCTAACGTGTAGGAAACACCATTCTTTTCATGCCTAATGCCTACCAGTCAACTAATAAGAGACGACTACAGATTTATTATTGCAGAATTTGTACTAAATAGAGAAGTTCCAGATATTCTTCTACGTATTAAGATACTTCGTTTAAAAGAATTATAAAGAAATTTTTTATGGAAAAGTATTTAGCTGGATCTGGCTTGGATTGCTTTCGAGGCAGTTTCAAACCACCGATTAACACTATAACAATCACAAAACATTACAGTGATTTGCATTTAATGTGATATTGAAGTAACGATGTAGGAATGAACGTCAATCTCATAGGTGCGATGCATCCAGGACAAGTTTCTGAAATGGACAATCTTGTGCTTTTTTTTTTTTTTTTTGCATCTTCTCATTTAAATAGCGTTTCGTTTCCTTGCTTGTCATTCTTTGACGCTTAAAACCAGTGAACTCTGTGGTTAAAAAACCAACAGTAGTTGAATTCCTGTCAGAACTGTCATTTGCATCTTTTTTCCATTGACTGAGAAACCAGGAATCTTAAGCAGAAACCGAGGTCCGTTTTCCCCTTTGAGGGTCTGATGGGTGATGGACACTACAGGATGACGGTGCGACAGCCATTGTGGGGTGGGAGCACACCTGCTATTACAGGGAAATTATCTGTTTGGATGCAGAACGGATTGAAAACTCGTCTTTACCCCGTGTTAATGAAGGTCCCGTTGATGTCTGATGGAGCGTAACGGTCGCTTGCAGGGGAGCAAGAGGTTCGCGGAGTTGCAGTTGGCTGCTCGCAGAAAGCGCAACCCCAAGTACCTTCCCACGCGAGCGAGGTGCTTGTCTGAGCTCAAGGTTGGAAATGCTCCTGCTTTCAGTATTGCGTAGTGCCCCTAACATGTCTGGTGTGCCTTATGCCTTACTTTTAGGTGAAGACTTTATGAACTGTTTACACGATGTTCTACAGCAGGACCAGGTATACTGTATACAGTGGTCGTCTGCAGTACTTGGGTAAAATTCCATTTCCTTTTCCACCGGTCCCGGTGTCTGTCACACAAACCGACTCCTCCTCCTCCTCCTCGCGGTTGGTCTCCTTTCGAAGAGTCAAACTCTGAATCCTTTGGAGTGAGATTGTGGAATGCTGCTTTGTGTTCTCTCCCACTTGAACCCTTTATTCTGTACCAGATATGAACGTGCATGTTCAGGAAAAATTTATTGCACTAAATTTTTTTGTGTAGTTGTAGTTGAAGTGCCAAAATCACGGCAACCTCGAGAGAAGGAATAGAATTCTACGCTCCTTAGTACTGCAGTATGTCCTATGGGCTTTAAGAGTTTAGAAGTTTTTGCAAATTAGTAACCTACTAAAAGG
This sequence comes from Piaya cayana, assembly GCA_013389865.1. Classification (NCBI taxonomy): domain Eukaryota; kingdom Metazoa; phylum Chordata; class Aves; order Cuculiformes; family Coccyzidae; genus Piaya; species Piaya cayana. The sequence continues at coordinate 4,714 of WAAB01023611.1, read as the reverse complement.
TAGCTGCATATTCGTAGAGCTTCCTTTGCGTTCCAGCGTGTTTTGTACTTCCAGAAAAAGCTTTGCTACGTCCGAACCGATCCATGGTGAACAGACCTGTGACTTTTTTTTCCGTGACGGCCGAATTTCCTCGTCGGGTCTGTTGGAGCATCCTTTTTATTGAATCACTGTGCAAGGTCACGTTTCTGTTAGTGTTTGCCGTTTGAGACAGAACTCTGTACCCTCCGACTCCGCCTCTTGGTTAACGGGACACTGTCAACTGTTTTTCCTTTAATACTCTAAAGTGCCTGGCACACTTTTGACGCTATGTGGAAAATACCTTCGTACAAGTTGCGTTCATGGTTTATTTTTTCGTGTTGTGCTGCACTGGCCAGCGTGGCTGTTTTCCTGGCTTGCTCCTTTGTGCACAGTCCCCATTCCTGTTTGGCAGGAATGGTCTCATCTCTGGGAATTTTTTTTCCTTAACTAGAGTCCCACAAAATACCTTTTGGTGTCGCGTTTAAATTGGTCTCTTAAAAAAAAAAACGTATCGCTTATCCCTGGATCAGTGGATCTTAACCGGTTGTCTTCGAGTGACCCGAAGTCTTTTGACATCGTGTCAAAAATGTGGACCTGAACTGTTGAACGTGTCCCACCGAAACAATAACACTTCCTCGGAGCTCCCTCTGGAGCGCCGGCCCGGGCTCCTGCCTGTTCGGGGGGGGGACGCGGAGGTTCTTGTTGATTGAGACGAAATGCCTTACGCCTCTGTGGCTGTTTCAGACAGGTACATCGATGCTTCACGATTCCAAACGCATATCTTGATTTGGGACGTGCCGTTGTTTCTGAGAGAGAGAAGCGATGTACTTGTCAGATTTCAGAGCTAGAAAAATGCCAGCACGGAATAGACTTCCATCCCTCTGCCACAGGGTGAACAGTCCCACCCTGTCCCTCCGTCCCGCTGCACAGCGGCAGTGAGAACACGTCCCCTCGTCACAACCAGTGACTGGAAGGGAGTCCCTAACTCCTGACTCCCCCAGGATTCCCCAGGCGGTTGTGCGTTAAATTACATATCAATGCCGTAATTTTAATTCCCTCGCTCCAACGCGGTCCCCGTTGGTGAATCTCCGAAATGGCTTAATCAGACTAGGCTTGCTCAGATATCGGCGCTGTTTGAACTCGCTGCCAGCCTTGCAGGATCCTAGGGGATACGGTGCAACCATTCGTAGTTCTAAACCAATCTTGAGGACACCAGAGTAAAACAGGCTTTTTATTTTGATTTGAAACTCGTAGCCATAAAGCAGAGCACGTGGACGGCTCTTCTTGGCTCTTGACGGCAGTATGCAATTTGTATTGTACGTGTCTTTTAATATATATGTATATATCTATGAACCCGGTCTGTCCAAAGTATATGTTATACTTGTTTTTAGATTATGGTGCAACTGACTATATTGATATATTATTTATTGAGTGCTTCGTCACCGTCTTACTGGTGATAAATCTTGCATATTATACAGGAGTGCAATGTATATCCCTTTAGATTGCTGAGGCTTGATTGCTGTGATCACAAAAAAAAAAAAAAAGCCCTGAAATGTATTTATGAATGGCCCCGAGATACAGAGAGTCAGTGCTTTATGGAGAGGGTGTCGTGCTTGCCTGGGGCAAGTAGAATTAAGCCGTAGGCAGATAATTACGTAGTTTGCCACGATGTTAAACTACTGGAGAGAGAGAGAGAGATTGAAGCTACCTTTGCTGCATCCAGTATTGCATTTACCCAGCAGATCTTTGCTGTCACTGCAGTGCTTAGACTAAGGCAAATACAAAAGGGCCTGAGCAAGTCGAGTTTGAATTACCCGCCGGGGCGGAAACAACTCCCAAATTCTTCGTTTTTTTCTGACAAATACTTCGGTCAGGGTGGAAATTGCGCCATCTGATGAGTCAGTGTTATGGAAAGCCCTGTGTTTCCAAGTTAATGCCAGACACCTTTCAGTCTGAGGAGTAGCCAAAGCTTTTGATAGCCAACTCCGACAAATCCAGACCTATTCCAGGAGGCAGGTTTTCCAGGTAGGGAGGTTACATAAACTCGAACAATCAGGGAATCGTGATTTGCGTCCAGCTCCGTGACTTTTCGAGGAATCGCTCTGTGCTGCTGCGGTGCCAGCAGAGAAGAGCGGCGCTGGGCTTGGGGGAGTGGGGCGGGAAGGGCCTCCTGGATGGCCAGTGGCGGTTTCCCTCAGGACGAGCAGCGCAGGGACAGCCTCTGGGGCAGCGTTGGCTCTGCTCTCTGCCACCCTTGGCTGGGTCTCACTGGAATCTGCCATCCTGAGCAGCTCCGAGCACCCACGGGGCAGCACAGCGCTCGCAAGGTCTGGCTGCATGTAGAGCTTCCCCTGCTTTCCTTTCACCTGTGGGAGCGTGGTGGAAGCGACTCCATTCCTGGAGTAGCTCCCCACATGCTAACAGAGCCAATACGGCAAACCAGGGGCGCAGAGTTCCCTGCCTTCACTTTAGATCCGCAGCCCTGAGGCTGGTGCCGCTCGTGCAGCGCTGGGTTCCGCGTCGGCATTTCACAGCTCAGCTCTAAGGACCAGGCATGACTTTAGCAAGCACAGTTCCTGACAATTTGTATCTGGTCCCCCCCCTTTTAAATTGTTTTAAAGAAATTTTGTATATGGAGGATAAAGTGCTTATATATTTATTACAAATCCTTTATCTTATTTGAAATTATTCTTTGGTGAGGCAGGGGTTGTCTTTTGGGGGAGGGCTGGGGGGGGTCACTTTGAACCCGTCGCTTCTATCCGCAGCCCTCGTTAATCCTACGGGAAGGTACTGTTCGTAATGGATGGGATGTCTCCGGTCTATGCTTTGGACACCACGAGTCCACGTGTTACATTTTGTTTCTGTCAAAATATTTCGGCATCTGTCTTCAACCAAAACCTATAAAAAAAAAACAACCAAACCCCAAACTGTGATTTTATTTGTTGCAATACATTTGAAATTTCAAAGGGTACTTTGGGGCTCAAAATTAGGATTTCTAAGTCAGTATGTGCATTTCACGTAATAAAGCTGTTAATGGTGAGCAAAGTATTATATACTAACTAGATTTTTTTCCACATCTGTATAGTATATTCTATGTATTTTGTGGTATTGAGATTATAGGAAGTTTAGTGTCTGAAACATGCGTTTAATGTGTATTTTTAAACAAATTTATGGCAATTAAAATATTTGGAGAAAAGGGTATCACATTTCAATTTGTAAAGATCTTTTTAACTACTGTGTCATTAAAATGCTTTGTACAATGCAAAACTGTAACTGGAGAAACTAAGTTTAATAAATATAAAATAGATTTTCTGTATTAAACTCGAACCTTCCCCCTGTGCTCTTATCTATTTGCGTGGGCTTTCTCCTCCCCGTGTTCTGCTTGGATTCTGGGTAGAGCAGAGGCAGGTGGCACTCGGTGTTTGCTTCCCTGGACTTGTTGGTCTAATCAGACGTGGCTTCGTTTCTCCCAGATAACGTGCAGCAGGGTCAAAACTGGGGTTTGATCAATTTATTTTAAAATAGCAGCTACTTTGAGCAGTGAAAGTCAGTCTGGGACGTTTATTTAAGTCAATTTGATTAGGAGCAATTAAAAGTAAATACTTTTCCTTCCAGTTATTACTGGCTATATTTGGGATATTGCAGATGCTATCGCTGTTATCAGTCTGTTTGCTCCCTCTTTCGAACAGGGGTTTATCGGAGGGACTGATAAGATTTCAGCTGGGAGACTGGGACGAGGTGGGAGCCTGATCCACGTTGCGCGCTCGCCAGGCTGAGGGATAAATATCTAAAGTCCAGTCTGAAATAAGCGCTCCTCGAAACGCCTGAGGTGCACTCACAGCACACTTTGCTCGCGGGACACAAGGAAAACCAAGGTGCTTTGCTGAGTACAAATTTTTAATTCACGCCTTTAAAAAAAAAAATTGAACCATTAAAAAACCCAAACCCAAACGAGCATGAGTTGCAAGAGTCCTTTTATTGAGCTCGCCCAGAGAGTCGTCCCGAGGCGTGTGCTGCAGAGGGGCAGCCTGGGCTGGGAAAGGCTCCTGAGCTCTCTCAAGTCCTGTGGTCGGTTCGTATGACACAATTGTTCAATACACACGTTGCTCGATGTGCTGTCCTGGCTTGGAACAATAAATATTTCACAAGTAGAGCGGAGGGGCTGTTGCAGTAACAGTGATGGGTGTTCTTCATNTGGAAGAGACCCACTGGATCATCGTGTCCAACCATTCCCATCAAACACTAAACCATGTTCCTCAGGACCTTGTCTACCCATCCTTTAAACACCTCCAGGGAAGGCGAATCAACCCCCTCCCTGGGCAGCCTGTTCCAATGACCCTTTCTGTGAAAAACTTCCTCCTAATCTCTAGCCTAAATCTCCCCTGATGGAGCTTGAGGCCATTCCCTCTCGCCCTGTCCCTTGGGAGAAGAGCCCAGCTCCCTCCTCTCCACAACCTCCTCTCAGGTAGTTGCAGAGAGCAATGAGGTCTCCCCTCAGCCTCCTCCACACACCAGAAATCCCTTCCTGTCTCCACTTCCCTGGACCTGTTGTACAGTTCACCCATGTTCAGCAGTAGAACCAAATGATGCATTTCAAATGCTTGCAGAAAAAGCAGCCCAACTCCTATTACATTTACAGATAGTAAAAAATACATTCTGCCCTGCTTGCATTAGCTTAGTGGGATGTGAACAGTAG
>WAAB01023608.1:4721-17977 GCA_013389865.1 Piaya cayana | reverse complement strand
CACTGGAACAGGCTGTCCATGGATGTGGTTGAATCAACCTTCCCTGGAGGTATTTAAAAGATAGGTGGAAGGGGTGCTGAGTGGCATGGTTTAGTGTTTGATAGGAATGGTTGGACTCGATGATCCTGTGGGTCTTTTCAAACCTAGTAATTCTGTGATTCTGTGATAACATTGCAGACGCTACTCTACTTTTATATCTACACACCCCTGAACTGCACATCATGCTTCTATGTTACACGTTGCTCACAAACTAATGAATGCATCTCTACCTCACAAGCAGAGCACACCCCCAGAGGGAAGGTCACAGGTTGCAGTATTTTTGCCCAGTGTATCCATACTGATTCGCTTTGAAGAAACTCAGGCTGATTTAAGGAGCTGTTCAGATTTTACCCTTCCACTAATGGGAGGGCTTAGATGCTCTACACATTGTTCACAATTCCTTTCCAAAGGCCTTTCCAAGTGCATATAGACCCCATGTAGGTCAATTTGGAAACCTCTGCCTTTTTTCCTTTTTTTCTTCTTTTTTTAAAAATCTCTTTTGCACAAGCCCAGAAAGAAGCTGGTATCTTCTACAACTCCAAGGAATATTCAAGTCCCTTGTCACAAGAGCAGTAATTCCAAACATTTTTGTTGGTATCCTTTCCCTGCTCTTCTAGAAATCAAGCCCAAGCTTAAAAAGGGTCCAGAACACTGTCTGCAACATTTATTACTTATTCATTTATCCTGATAAATTATGCAAGTCAGATCCTCCATTATCACTGAAGTTACAGGTTAAGTCTTTTCCATTCCTATTCCCTCAATACCTACATAACAGCAGACTAATAAAGTAGTTCTCACTTTTCTAGTCAGAAATGATATCACAACAAATAAGAATTTTGTGGTTTTCTCCATTTTTTTTTCTTCTTTTTATTAGTACCCAACTTTTTCCTCTTCTTATGATATCCTAGTCAGCAGTCTTCCATCTTAATTTGATCTCTCAAATAATGACCAGTTTGCTTTAGAATGTAACTGAATCTCCAGTAAAGTATGTATGCTCTTTCTGTGTTAGTACTATGTCTCCTATGATACCCAAGCAGACAGTGAGAGGACAGTGGGTTTGCTTAAATATGGGCTATACCAATACTGTTTTACTAAATTCTAAAAGAAGAAAGAAATTTTAACGTCATTGTATCTACACAGACTGTAAAATTCTGGCAGCAAAGGGGCAAGTTTTTCTATTAGGCTGAATTGCCCAGTTTAAATCCATCTATTATTTTAAAAGTATTTTCTTCAACTGCCATTATTTGATTTTTTAAAAGATTTTGAAATATGATGTTCACTAGCTAAATACTAAAGGTATAAAGTGTTATTTCAAAACTGCAGAATTATCTACAACTACACTAGATAGTAATTCAAAATTATGTCACAAACATTGGTGTTTGATGGTTTTTCTACAATTACTGTAGAAAAACAGATTGTCTGTTAATAAACCAACATAGTCACTAGCAATACTCAGGTACTTCAGGTACTACAACTAGTTCTGGTAAGTCGGAGCAACTTTACACCTAATTTCTAAACCTAATTAGTACCTAGAAAACTGACATTTACTTGATCATAATTTTAATCCTTGAAGTCACTAACCTGGTAGGCAAGTGAATGGGATTACTAATGTCTTTAGGATTGTACTTTACTTCAAATTTACTTCTGGTTTTGGTTGATAGCATAAGAACCAAGGCTTTAGGACAACTTTCAATGGATGTGGGGAAAGTGGGTTTGCTTCCTTCAGAGAGAAGAGAATTTAGCCTAAAAGCTACACAACCAAGATGACTCTTATAGGTGTGCTGCTGTTGTAGTAAAACATGTTAAGATGAGGTCAAGTCAGATCCTTTTTCCTCAAAAACACCAATATAAGCAAGACTGTAGAAATGCCATGGAAGTTGGAAGTCTTCTAAATAAAGTGATGGAACAAGTAGACTTTGAGAAACGTGGATTTATGTCTGGTGTTCCATGTTTTCCAATCTGTCTTTCTTCTAAAATGCGGCAATATGTTCCAGGTATAAAGGAAAAACTAAAAAAAATGCAGGGACGCTCAACTACTCAGAAAATAAGAAAAGTTTATAAACGTACCAGTTCAATGTTCAAACCTGGACTGTAAGTAGAGGGTAGCCTCTGCAAAACCCAACATTAGAACAGTTAGTCTGTGTTTACCAGCACTTACACTCTATTGCCCTTCTGAATGCTGCTATAGTGCCAAGCTGTTCACAGCCAAACTAATAAGAATCAAAATTCTTAACCAATCAACTGCTTCCTTTAAATTGTATATGAAATCTTGTCTTTTGAAAGCATAGAACTGCTACATATAGCAGATACATTCTGCCAACATATACAAGTTTCAAGGTGGCATTATAGCATTATAAACATAGATTTCTATATATCATATACTCCTGTAAAGTCAATCATAAATGCCAGATATTTTTTTGAGTGAATAATGTATTTAGTGTGAAAATTGACTTGAACGTAAGAAATATGATAGGTCTTACAAACTGTCTGAAAAAAAAATCCACAATGGATCTATTTTTATGCAAATAAATCCTAATACCCATTGCTTAAATGCTAGGTGAATATAAATGCTAGGACATATAAATTGTTGGGATGAGTGCACAATGAATTTAGTATTTGACTAGCAGCTTAGACAGAATGTGCACTTAGCCCTAACCCTTCACCCCCCAAAAAAGCATTTCACCAATACCAGTGTAATATAAACATATTTTACATGTCTGTCATGTAAATACATTCCACTGACAATATTCTAAATGTTCCATGTATCCATTATCTAGTCTTCCACCATATTTTCCATAAGAAAATTTCATTTCCATTGCAAGCCAACTGGGTAGTGTATTTAAGCCTATATTGTATCAAGTTCTCTGGCTGAAAAACAGCAACAGAAAAGTCACATCTACAGTTACTTATATTGTAATCTACAAAGACTGTCAAATCTTTGGAACTTTTATGCATAAAACCAGTACAATACATGATATTTTTATAGTCAAATTACTGGTTTTTTTGGTGTTCAGGTGCTTCACAAACATGATCTGCCATCACATGAAAATCTGGGGTGGATTTGGGGGGAAAAAAGGAAAAATGGACAAGATTTTGTATCTATTTTCTTTGAAACAATTAATCTAACATAGAAATACCCTAAATGTTACATGCAGGACTAAGATCTACAGTTTTCTTACCAGATTTGCAGTGGAGAAATCCTGTTACTCGAAACTGTGGGTCTGCTAAACAGCTGCAGCTAGCATTTTTCTATTTTACATTTAAAGTTAATGAAGAATTTGAAGACTTCAAATAATTTTTTTATTGTTTCAAATCTGTAGTGTACACCAAAACCTCAACTATTTCAAGAAAATGCTCTTTAAATATACCCTTCAGTAAATTTGGTTTTACTTATGCTTGATGATAGCATGGAGAATATTTCCCCTCCCGCTCACCATTCAACCACAACTCTTCAACTCAAAAGCTCTTCAGATGAGCTCCTTTAAACTTTAAACTTTTCAGAAGTATTTTCTAAGAGAAGTTTACAGCTTTAATAGGTTCAAGAAGATGGAAATTTACCAACTGTCATTAAAGAAAGTCCATTGTGGTACACAGTCTTACATATTTAGGACATGCTAAATAGTTCAGTATGAAAGAAGTTACACTTTCCACTGTACTGAAAGTCCACTTCCATTTTGATGTGCATATTCTGTCCTCTAAAATAGTTCTCAAATACTGAAAGTCACATTTCAGAGTAGAGATACCTTATTGTACAGATTAACTCTTAAATGTTCAATTTTGTTAACTGAATTTTATTTCAATGACGTTTAGCTAATTTTATTTCATTTAGAACTTAATGTGACTTCTTAACATAGGATTGTAAATAGTGCCAAAATCAAATAATTACCATATTACTGGTTCTCAACTTATTTGCTAGACCTGACATTCTCTGCAAATAACAACACTTCCACAAATTTATGTGCAACAACTTTTCGATTTTCTGACTTAATACAATAATCCAAAGTTCTCTCCATTGAGCTACAGGTCATAGTTTGTAAACAAATATCTGCCTTTATAGACACTCATACTAACAGCCACACATGGAAAGTATAGAAGTATTTGTCAGATAAATTTGTTTCAAGAAGCCTAACTGTTGAGTATCAGGATTTTATCTGGCCTGCAAGCAAAACAGCTGAACAAATTTGCAGTTGACCTCCCAGTTAAGGTTTTATTTTCACCTCTGGAGTATAATGATTATCTCTTGTGACAAACTCTTGTCAAGATACAGCAGTCTAACAGTATTTACATTAGCAGCTTCATATATATATACCTCTGTATGAATGTGTGTATATATATATACATCTGTAAATGCTGTCACTAACATTTTCTGTGATCACTTGTAAAATGTCAGTTATGTTATGGTAACACAAGGAGGCTTATTTCTTCTCCAAATTTTCTCATAATACACAGTTGTCTGCACAGTCTAGAGATTCAGACTCTAGGAAAACTTCGTTTTTGCACTTACTTAAAAGTGGTTTAGCTATTACAGCTGAAAAGCTGTACAACTGCAGACGAAAGATATGTTGTCACAAACCTCAGAATAATAGAACCACTGAAAGCCATCAAACCAAAGATGAGAAGAAAGAATAGCCCTGTTCCTAATGTTACAGAAAGACATGGTAGATTAGGTACTTCAGTAATCCTGCTAGCGTTGAATAAATCCTTTTATAGATTATGATAAAGACAGTTCTGAGTTCCATATTACAATAAATTGAACTTACTGAATTTATCTTCCAGACTCAGCCATATTTTGAGTAACTTATTTTAACATCTGAAAAAAAAGGATCTATTTTTATTCTCAAAAGGAACTGATAGAAAAAGAAAAGGTTGGAAAGTACTCAGAAAAGTCATTTGGTTGAGCATTCCTTATTTATTCAATAAAAGTAGTGATATTTAATATAATTTATTCAATAAGAGCCTACTGAATTCAAGAGGAAGGGATGAGAGGGAAAGATACCTTCAGTAATCTGATTTTACATTTTTTTCAAAATGATTGTAATGAAATTTAAAAAGGAATAACCTGTGTCTAACTGTAGATGTATTAAAAAGTAGTAATCTTTAATACCTTGCTTTGGTAATTCCTGACACTCTTCTATTATCCAGGACTTAAATACAAGGAGAAAAGCAACTAAATATTCTTTGCCCCCCCAAGGAAATTGGAAAACTGGTAAAAGGATAATGGTCATGGGATAATGACCCTGAGAGGGTTAAGGGATATAAAGTAAAACAGAAGAATGGGAGTTGTATCCCTTTTGGACCACAGGAGGATTCCGAGATGGAATTTTTGTAAAAGTAAGTATATGTTATTAAGACTAAAAAAGCAAAATGGATCACAAAATCATCTCAGCTGTCCATACAATACAAGGACAGAGAGAACGACTTGCTTGTAGCAAAACCGTAATTTCTTTCATCACTTTTACAAATACTTGCAATTTGGTAGCAGCTACACTGAATGTGTTAGATACATGTAAATTTATCTTAGCACGGCCTGAGTTAAGAGTGATGGCCAGATAAATGACTAATACAAGGCATTCTGGACCCCTGAGAGAGATGATTCATGCAGCCAGCTTACTAAAGCACTCATGTGAAGCTGGGCTTTCCAGGAAATTTCCCAAGGGACGACAAGCCTTTCACTCAAGCTGTATAGCTAGTTCTGAGAAAGGGCATTACAAAAGTGAGAGAAATGCATATTTCCAAAAGATGAGTGGTGGCTAGTGAAGCCCTAAGTCATGTAACATGAACACAGACTGCCAGCAAAGACCAAAATCCCCAGTGAATAAGCCACAAAAAAGAAACAATGCTCTTGATTACAGAAAGAACAGAAGCACAGACAGATCTGCAACAGGGATACAGAGTAAATATTCACAAGAGAAAGAGATGATCTGTTTGCTGAACAATTTTTCCAAGGAATAACATAAAAAGTCTGCTACGGCCTCAGACTGTCACCATGAGCCAACTGACAACCAGAGGAAGGAAAGCAACTTTTAAGTATCCAAACCAAATAGCAAGCTCTCAGAAAATGGAATTGGACAACTCCTGGCTGAGGAAAACAAGCTATGCGAAAATAAAAAATTGTTTGCCTTACTGCTTCATCTGCAGTTTAAAAATTATATTCAGAAACTATCATGTTATAGACTTTTTTCCTGTGTCTGTATCATTCATTTTTGTCTTTATGATTTGGACAAAGAGTAGAGAGAAGGCTTTTTAATTTTGTTGATGGCAATAATATGTGTGCTTGGGGGAGATACTTCAAACATATCAGAAGACAGATTTGGAACTGAAAAAGTCACACACAGTGAGAAATGGAAGATTAAAAAAAACCCAGAGCATAAAAAGGGATGAAGGCAAAATGCTACATGTAAAATTTCACAGATAAAATGGATATGAGATGAAAAACCTATAGTGCAGCAAAGGAGCTTGGGAGTTACAGAGAATAACAAGATGAACATGAATAAACTGCCTTCTGCTGTTGTGAAGCAAATACTAAATTGACATTTGAAAGACATATGACATACTCTTTCCTGTCTGCTGGCAACAGTGAAGCTTTACATCAAGACCTGTGTCAAGCTTATGCGCAACAAATCCAGGAGGATTCTGATCACTTGGGACAATCTCCTCAAGGACGCTCATCAGATCACAGAACAAATTAAAAAAGAGAATTTGTATGATGTTATGGGAGGATTTTTTGCCTAGCAGATCTTGCATTATTATCTATATATTCATTATATATTATCATACATAATATATGTGATTATACATAATATATTACTATAATGTATTGTATATGTTGTAGTTATATTGAAAATTGTATGTACTCTATCATATTATTATGTTTATATTTTTATGCTTTTATGTTATGCAAGAGGAGAGAAGGTTAAAGAATTTTAAAAAATCTGAAGTCTGAACAAGCCTGTCTGTATACAAATTTAAACAGGCTACAGAAATTATGTATTCCTAATGTATCTGTTAAGACATTTCTGTGTTTTTTACTGCTACTACAGATCTTTTTGCAAGTTTTTTTCCTATTACTTTGTGAGAAATTTTAAAACCTATCAAATATTTTTAAAAAATATCTTCCTATCCAAGTCATTATCATGCATGTGCACAGATAAACAGGCTGAACTGCTGGGCAGAGTCCAATGGCATGAGGTTTAACAAGGCCAAATGCCGGGTCCTGCACTTGGGGCACAACAACCCTATGCAGTNAGAAGAGGAGGCTGAGGGGAGACCTCATTGCTCTCTACAAATACCTGAAGGGAGGTTGTGGAGAGGAGGGTGCTGACCTCTTCTCCCAGGTGACAGGGGACAGGACAAGAGGGAATGGCCTCAAGCTCTGTCAGACTTGACATAAGGAGAACATTCTTCACTGAAAGGGTCATTAGGCAATGGAACCATCTGCCCAGGGAGGTGCTTGACTCACTTTCCCTGCAGGTGTTTAAGGTGTGGGTGGATGAGGTCCTGAGGGGCATGGTTTAGAGATTGGTGGGAATGGTTGGACTCAATGATCCTATGGGTCTCTTCCAGCCTGGTGATTCTATGATTCTATGATATGCTCATGTATAAACACACAGAGTAAGACTTCCCTGTGAGTCCAGTGTCTGTAAAGAGCATATTTAACAGTCTTGATGACAGCCTTCCCACACACAGGCTGACAGGTCAGATAATCACAGACAATTGAGACTCCTTCATTTTATTCTTATGTTCTTCTTTCCAGTTATGTTAACCAGATCTCTTCCGAGTCCCCCAAAATTCACAGGCGCTACTGCAATTGCTTACATTGAAAAAAACAATAGAGAAGTATTTTATGATCTACTATTAACTCTTCCAACTTTACAAATAAAATCTTAAAAGGAGAAAACTGTGAGGAATGATATTCATTCATTGATCTCTATTTGGGGGGGGGAAATATATATATATTTAGTGGATGAGTGAGGATGAACTATATGTACGAAATGTTTCCATTTTGTAAGCAGGCACAAATCAGTTCTTCTTGTGCTCTGAGCCAGCCCAAAGCTGTGTGAAAATACTATCCACAAGTTCCACAGCTCTTCAGTTTCAGCTCAGCGCTGTGCTAACAGGGCCACAAGCAATTCCAGATAAGAACTGGCACTTATTACAGCAGTGTTTGTTATGCCCTCAGAAAGACCTTTAAAGCATATTTGCTAAAATCTTTTTGTATGTTGGAGACAGTCCTTTGTCTCATCAAAATCTGACAATGCCTATCCCAATTTTTCCAATAAAAAAATAGTGGCACCATAAAAAACATAAGATCAGCTCTCCATTTGCTTAGAACTGATTTCAGTACAATTGCTCTATGTTTAGCACTAGGACACAGGGTTGTATTTTAAGATAGCCTACAGCTCCAGTCCTAAAATAAACACAAAATACCATCATGCTGAGTATGAAGGAAGACTATGTTCACATTAACAGGCCACAGAATGTAACTCTGAAGACAGCTCAGTCTGAAGAGATAACATTTGGCTGCTATTTCTGGAAGTTGTTTGCTGCCTTCAAGAGCATGTTTCAACTGCTGCAGCAAACCAAGCCGTGCAAATGAATGTGTACATCCAGTACCAGACACTATTTATTTGGTTATCATCTTGAATTATCTTAATATTTTTAAAGATTCAACACCAAAATTTGAATCTGGGATCAAAAAAGAGAAAATGGTTTAAAAATACTTGTGTGAGTAGTCAGATTGGGGGAAGGGAGATTGTTGCTCTTTTAGTTTACACAAAACAGATTTGGTGGGGGACAAAGTCCACTCTTCCTAATGCATTTCCTTGCTGGGGGAAAAAAAAATGTTGATTGTTTGACTATGATTGTTTGACTTTTTTTCCACTTCATATTTCTTACCAAGACTCAGATCCAAAAAAAAAAAAAGAATGCTACACTTTTGCCATTTGCATATAGTCCCACCTGAGTTCAGTCTTCAATGTAACCTTTATATGACTAAAAGGCTAGACATTAGGCCACCTTTCTACCCTACGAACTCTGAAACTTGCTTAGTTTTTAAATAAGCAACCGCACTTATTGGAAAATGGATGTAGAAGTTTTAGGTACTGAACTCCATTAAAATCAATGGGAATATTTCTGGGCACTTCTGAACTGTCAGGTCAGGTTACTGTTAGTGTTGTACTAGCTGCTTTTGGAGTGTGAACATGTTCATTAATATGGTTATGACTATTGAATTTAGTGGTAAGTAAATAATGTTGAAAAAAAACCTCTGAATTGTACGGTTTCTATTTTCTCCCTGAAAGGGATTTATTCACTTTTCAACACACACTATTAGACACACTACAGCAGCAATAATAAGCCCCTGTTTACTTTACCAGTAACAAAGCAAACCATCTTCATTGAAAGGTCTGCAAAATAAAACTCATCCTACCTTCAGTTGTACTAGATGCACATCCACGTGCTTACTGTCTGAGTCCTGCTGGACAGAGTAGGTCAGATCCCTGACTCTTTCAGACGTCATTCGAAGCCAGGTCTCAATTTCTGGCAAGTGGAGAACAATCTTCCAATCAGCCCCAGTGTGTAGAGGAGGAGGCTTTTCATACTGTTGGCTAGAATCAAGGTCCTTCATTACATTCTCTTCCCCATTTTCTTCCACTGTAGGAGTCATGTTTATAACCATGGGAGATGCATCAGACGACATGGGATCCAGTTCTTGTGTTCTCATGGGAGAAAGTGCTACATCCATGGCTAACATGTGGAAGTCTAAAACATAATTCTTTCCAACATAGCTGCAAAGATAAAAAGAATTGAGACTGCTGTTACAAGACCAAATTTTGTGACAAAAAATTTCACACTATGAGGAGTAAATATCAATATCTGAGAGGTGTAGTACTTCTAAATAAGTTCTTCACCCTGCAAATATACAATAGAAGTTCAAAGATAAATTGAATTTTCAAATTAAATTTGTTGATTTGAACAAGTAATTCCTTTCTTTGAGAAAAATAGTAAGTGCTGCATCTCTCTCATTGTGGACAGTCACCGTAGAAATGACAGCATTCATGGATGAAAAATATGTTTTGATTTTCTGTATATGCAACATACATAAACTGAGCATTGACAAAGCCAGTAGAATATTACTGAACTCCGTGAGTCAATGTAGGACTGGTATTTATAAACTCGCACGTATTAGAACATATTCCTTGACCTAAAATTTATGACTAAATAACAAATGTCTCAACTCTCTCATAAATTTTCCAACTATCCACTTGACTATTGATCAGATACAACAAAAATTTTTAAGGTAAGTTTGAAGAGACTATTGAGGACACTTGGTTGATCTATTGTAGGCCAATTTTAGTTTTGAAGTTTAAATTCTTGTAGTTCTGTTAGATTAAGAACTATTGCAATAAACAACAACTCTACCAAAACTTATAGATAAGAATTCCAATGTAAAAATATGTACCTAGGATTAAAAAGTCATTTTACAAGGGTGGCTTTATTAAAGCCCAAAGGCAGTGTCATCAATATACATTTACAAGGAAAGTAAGTAAATATTAAAAAAGTAAATAAGCAAAAAATTTTACTTTGTACATTGTTCTCTGTACACCCTAGCTGTAAGTCACATAGGAGGCTGCTATAAAACTTATGCTCAAGAAAAGCAAAATGCTCTAAAGCAGGCACCTGATTTAGAGATAAGTACCTAAAGCATTACGAAAACTTTCATTCAGTAGATGCATTTTTACCTAATTTTGGACAGACAAATTTGACGCATGCCGGCCTTTGACATACAACTTCACTACACCTTACACCAGCACTTACTTTTTTCTTTGACACTTTGCAACCTCAGGTAAGGGTTATTCAGTAAGACTACGTCAAGAGCATTGGGAAGATTTGGTCCTTTTAAAAATGTTTCTTTTTTTTAACCAGTGTATATTAGAAATACTTCAACTATATTTTAATAACTTTTGCTTATGTTCCTTTGCCATAGTGTTAAGATTTCAAATATCTCAATTTTACAGGTATTAATTTGGGTAACATTCTAAGTTTTTATAGTTCTACTCTCTTTTCTATGAAGACTGTATTTTAGTTTTTAGCATAATAGCTATAAGATGACAAAAAAGAAACCAGTGTTTTTCACTATCAAATCAACTACACAGTGACTACTAGATTATATTTCTGAATATCTCAAGTGAAGTCTCAGTAGCCAGAGACTACTCCTGCAGGTGATGAGAGTAACAAAGAAGTATCCGAACACCAGATGACTTTTCATGGCTGGGAATGACAAAGAGCCTACATTTTGTGTTGATTTTATTTACTATCCTGCAACTACTTAGTAAATTATCTTTTGTACATGCCTAACTCCCACAAAACAATATTTAGAACTGATATTAAGCTAGTAGATATTAATCTGGCTCTTCAGAACAAAATATTCTACCAGTGCAATCAAGGAAAGGGAATGAAAGAAGATTCCAACTCTTCTCAGTGCCTGTTGTACAATTTCCAAGTCTTTTGGTTAGACTTTTGAAGACTTCAGAATTAAATGGTGTTATTCAAAAAGTTTTGCAGCAAGATTGTATAAAAATAACATTTCAGTACGCTGAGTATTTTTCAAGTCCATCTCTCTTCACTGCCCATCTTTGACCTTAAACTGTTGCCATGCATGCTCAGAATACACTGTTAGACAAATCATTCAATTTGAAAACATTTTCCTTAGATACTGTTGTTCATAGTCCTATTTTAAAAGTATATAAATCAACTGTTCTAACAGCCAAAACTGTTGTATTACTTCAAGCATATATTTACATTATTTCCTCTTGAAAATGAAATAAGTGAAGCACATGTGGTCCTTATTTCTGCATGTTTATGGTTAACAAATAAAACATGCCCACCATCAATAAGTTGCTCCTGAATCACTGAATGATACAGAAACACAGGAAGTGCAACACTTGTTTATTAGATTTTCCACAAAATACTGGCACTCTGTAAGAGTTTTCCAACATGACTCAGCTCTAGTAAGGACATTAAGCCAGTTACTAAAAAGAAATTAAAGCACGCTCATGCAGAAATTAAAAACAAACAAACAAAAAAAACCTAGTCCATGCTGCATGCAGAGCATAGCTCCAGCTTTCATACACTGAGTTTGCAATTAGCAACCATTAAGAACCTGCTGACCTGTTTTGTTACGATGTGCTTGAGTCTCTGTACTGGCTCTCCAGTATTGCAGCTAATATCTCCTTAATCCTATTTGCTCTTAAAGTGAAATCCTTTGAATCCTTTCCTTTCTGACAGGTCACAAGTTGCAACACGACAAGTAAGAACATTAGGAACAAGTAGGAACTTTAAGATAGATCATTCTTTTCACAGTCTTTAAAAAAAAAAATCCCTTGAAGGTAATAAAACACACTGTGGATACAAGGTCTTTGAAAAGTTTGAAAAGCCCACAAATGCTTGAAAGGAGAAATTGTTGCAGCTAGAAATAACTTAACTCAACCCTAGGACACAGATTCGTGAAATTGTTTCTTGGCAGAATAAAAAGGTATCATCATACAACTGTCCTGTGAGAAAGAAAAACAGAAAGTTTCTGCACTTTCTGAGAAATGTGGCACTGAAGCAACGCGTTCACAGGAGTCCTCCTGATATCACTGGAAAACCAGTAAGCTCCACCCCACTACCCCTCCCCCAGCTCCTCTGCAGCAGTGTCAAAGTAACATAAATCCCACGTCATGCCTGCACTGACCTATGAAAGGCACTGGCAAGGCACTGAAACTAGCTTTCCACTAAACCAAACCCTTTCTGTACCTGGAATAGCTGTGTAAATTAGATTGTTTTAAATTTGCAGCTGAAGAGCTGAAAATAAATTTTCAAATGTCCTGATTAAGAAAAAGTTAACCTTGCAATATTTTCAGGGTACAGCCTTAATTTAATCATTACAGTCAGATAGAGAGAGAGAGAGAGAGATGATGATGCCATTCTTTTTTAAAAACACACCTCCATTTATTTGTTCCTGTCACTTCTGAAGCAACTTTTTCAATCTGCTGGAAGAACTCATTTCTGAACTATGCAACAATATAAGCATGGACCCTTGGTAGGAGAAAAAAAAAAAACAGAGATCAGCTAAGAGTACCTTTTTGCCCTGTGTTAATTCTTTATATACAGTTCTGTATTTTCATGGATACTTGTATAAAAGGTGAGAGATTCTGTGCAAGGACATGCACATATAT
>WAAB01023599.1:0-14595 GCA_013389865.1 Piaya cayana | reverse complement strand
CATTCAGCAGCTTTTTGGCATTGACTTGCTGTGGAAGGGGAAGGTCTATGGCACTGGAGAGCAGAGGCAATGAATTTAATACTGTACAAAAGAAATGTAGTAGCCATTGAATGCTTATGGTAAATCAATGACTTTTTGGTGTTTTCCATAAGGCAAATAAAGTCATGTAAGGATAGAATGATGTACTTCTGCTAGGAGACAGGTGGGGGGCAGTGGGACTGGTACCTCTTAGGATGAACGCTAAAGTATCTATCACCCCACAGGGATATTAGGAACTACCCTAGGGAACTAAAGCCCATTTTCCAGGACTAACAGGGCCAGAGTCCCTCAAGAAGTCAAGCCCTCTAGATAATGACCTAGTGTAGGCACGTACTGTGGTCCAGAATAAAAAGCAGTCTTTTGGCTTTGCACTTGCACCACATCCTCCAGGATGGATGGAAACTGTCTGTCTCTGAAAGAAAAAAAACATTATTCTGAGGAAAATAGAAGTCTTGCCCTCCTCTGACTGCTAGCAAACTGTAAGATTATTTGTCGTGCCAAGGGGGAAAGCAGGATAGACCACTTCCATAACAGCATGGCATTCTCCTCCTGTTGTCCATGTTACCCAGTTTGAGACCAATCAGGCAGGAAGGACGGGTGTCAGTGATGAAGCGTGGTTCTTATCCAGCAGTAAAATTTGTACATTATTTTGGAGCAAGAAAGTTGCACAGCAGATGCTGAAGGCCCTGGAGTTGGCCAGTGATTGCACTGGATCCAAATGCTCCACCTTCAAATGATTGTGCATATGCTTCTGGAGATAAACCCAAGTAGCATCAGCTGTTGCCTCTCTGGTAAAAGCCAACTTCTTAGAGCACTGATTTTAAGTCAAGGTTCTGTGAGTGGGCTACTATCAAGAGGTCTATGAATAATAACGAAGAAAACTCTACTGGCAGAATACCTGAATTCCTTAGGAGGTCTGCACTTCCCTTGGAAGCTTTCTAGGGGTCTTCACATCAAAAAGGGTGAAGATCAAAGTCCTTGAGACATCTCGTCTTATTAGTTACCATATCCAGATTATAGATCTTCTTGTTCCTGTTCTTCTATAGAAAGGACTCTTCTGAAAAAAAAAAGAAGTAAAAAGTACCTAAATGAAGGTGACTGCAATAAACCCACTAAAATCTTTTTCACTTTATGTAAGACGCATGTTTCCACTCACACCGTTTTACATTCCTTAGGAGCTGCATAGGATTTACTTAATGAGTAAGTAGAGAAGAGCACAACTAATCCCTCAGGGCCTTACTCTTAAGCTCTTATTCAGTCAAAACTCCAGTGACGTCAATGAGTAATTTCACCATGTAAGGATTTCAGTAGCAGGCTCTATCGGATTAAATACAATTTTGCCCAGGATTTTACTCTATGAAATTATAGTAATCTCAGACCCTGAATCTAGGGTGCACAACACTGCCAGTTTAATAGCATAATCACAGCAAATATTATGGGACCTGCATGCTATATGTTTACTGTGGTACCAAACTGGCTGCCAAAGCACTCATGCTTTTGACCACATATCATCTTTAGTAAGAATATGGCAATTATGGTAAGATTTGGACTAGTTCTCCAGTAATTATGAATAATTCATACTCCACTTATATAACAGCTGCTATGCATCTTTTTTTTTCTAGTTTAGTCATTTCTCAGCTCCATAGATAATCTGGAAGATTCTGGGCTAAATTTTCATCCTAAACGTGCAACTTGTCTTTGGATTTTCAAGAGCAGAAGAAGAAGGTAAATCACCCTGATGTGACCTCTCTGATATCAGAGAACTGCAATCTCCAAACTGTAACGTGATTTTACAGAAAGCCTGTCCAAACTGGGGCAGAGGCATTGAATCCTGAGAGGAGGGAGAAGGAGTGGACAGAGATGAGCCTGCCTTTTATAAGTGTACAATCTGCTTTGTGGAGGGAATATTGTCAGCAATTTGTAAGATATTCATCAGGTCAAAAGTAATAAGGAAGAACAACTATATGATTCAGTGGTCAGTAGGGTAGATCATCATTCTTTCCATAATCCACATTGTACACAGGAATCCGGCAGAAAGGTCAGATCTAGAGAGTCTCTATCTCTTCCTCTATTCTATATTTTAATAGGTAATCATTTGCACATACTTATTTAATCCTGCTATCACATCCCCAGCCTTGTTCTAAAATTCCACAGGAAAAAAATTCAGCTCTTTTCAGTGTGTGAAAATGAAGACTAAGATGGAAGAAGGCAACCAACTGCAAAGCCCAGAAGCCCTAAAAGTGAATATTTAAAGCAAACTTTGCTGGGCACAAAACTCAGTCATTGGGCAAACGCTGCAGAAACTATATTTTTCAGCAGCCTGGTGTTACTGGCATTTAGCTCCAAAATTGTGTCATCTGAGATATTCTGTAGATGAAAAATTGGTTGTGTTTGATTTTTTTTCCAGGGAGTTTAAAGTGTTTAAATTAAACCCTATCACATAGAATTCTGGAAATTTGTAGTGAGGCAGGGAAAAACAGACCTTGCAAACCAAATAGGAAAAGTCATTCCTCCTAAATCCCAGCTAAGCTCCATTGTTTATTGGGTTAAACTCTTGGAAACATTCTTCTAGGGAAGATAAATCTCTAGGGTTTTGGACTTGTCCTGATCTATGTTGTAACATGATGAGAGCATCATAAGCTAATAAAAACAGGTATGCTAATACAGTAGTTAAATAATGCCTAAAATTCCCAAGGACACTTGCTCAGGAGTCTTTCTTTTATTGACAGTACAGGTTGAGCTGATGCATGAGAGCATTGCTATCTCCCACAGCCCTATTTGTTACCAAGCCATAGAGAAAAAGAGAATATTTCATGTCAGAGCAGCCTTTAGAAGGTCGTCTGATCCAACCCACCCAGTCAAAGTGGGGCCAGTCTTGAGATAAGATGACAGTTAGGTCAGCACCATCAAGGATGTGAGTTTCAATCAAAGCAGGTAATGGAGGCCTTGATCTGAAATCCAATCTGCCTGCCACAAGGGTCTACTGAAAAGCATTTTAATCAGTGCAAAGGCTTACATTGACTTCTGTGGGAGCTGGGTCAGACATCAGTTCAGAGAGACTGGCTGCCCCAGTCAGATCATGGCATAATACAACCGGGCTTTTGTTGGCAGCATTCAAGGAGGCAGATTGTGTTCTCTCCTGTATTGGTGTCTATCCAAAATGAGTCACGTCACTAGAGCAATTCTCTACTTGTTCCTGTGAAATTAAGAGAGGAAACTTTCCTACTGGGTTGGTGAATTCACTCAGCATTCAGGCTCTGCATAGTCTATACGTATTTGTCACTGTCAGCATGATGAGATTTAGAATCCTCTGCAGGACTGAACATTTTTTCTGTGGGCTTCCAGGTCGCAGTCATAAAATAACAAGGACTTTTGAAAAATTTAACTTCATCTGGGTTGAAAAAGCCATGGCTAGCTCTCCATTTCTACACAGCATGGGGACACTAAAGTTTTCACAGCCCATCTACAAAATTATGAGACAAATTGACTATGTGGATCCTGACATTCTCCCAGGAGCTGTACGGCAGCAAAGATAGAAGCCTGTGTCTGTCTCTGATGCAGTATTAACCAAGACAAAGCAGAAGAGTTCTGTGCTTCCCATGCCTCCCATTTAGGGCTTTATTCCTGTGGTATCATGCAGTGGATGTTGTGAGTTGCAAGGAAAATTTTAAAAGCTTTTAAAATCAGAAACTTTGGAGCAAATTCATAATTACAAGCAGACCTAACAGCATCCTAGGCAATGAAATCATTCAGAGACACTCTCCCCAAGGAAAAATCTCAGAGGAACAGGGAAGAGAAGAAATCTGGAAATGTCAGAGGAAAATCTGGAGAAGGAACAGAAAGAACAAAATCCTTTAGAACTTGGTATCATATTTCTCAAATACTACCACACATGCTGTAAGAACAGTGTAGCATCAGTGCTGCTATGAATGACAAAGTTGCTGAGCATGTTTGGCAGCCCAGAATTTGAAAGTATGCATCTTAAAAAAGAAATCCATCACCCAAGAGAGACTGAGTGGATGTAAGTCTTTATTTGCAATGCCCTGGAGAACACAAGAGAAACTTGTTGTTCTTGGGATGCGAGATGAAGAGTATTAACCTATAAGTAAATGCCACAAAAGAGGAAGCAAAGGCCTATTCAGATGATAAATTCTTTGGGTAGCTCTCATGGTTTAGATCTAGTCCAGCTAAGTTCAGCAGCTAAAACCATGTAGTTGGATTCCCAAATCCCTTCCTCCTACTCCCAGGGAAAGAGGAAAATGAGAGGAAAAAGACTTGCAGGTTGGAAACTAAAACTACAGCTTTACTGAAATAATAATAATAATGACGATGATGAAAATAATTAGAAAGTAATAAAATATATACAAGTGTGTGAGATCATGCCTCCGCACCTCAATAACTATATGTCACCACAAATACTGTACAGCAGACACGAGAGAACGGGTCCATGTCTAGGAGGGCCCTGGACTCAGGAACTGGATTCAGGAACACACAGATCCAGGATCAGGAGCAACCAGACAGACAAGGTCCTCAATGGATGTCAGCCATCATAGAAAAGGGATGAGATCCTTGTGTTCTCTCAGTTTTATACCAAGTATGACATATATGGGATGGAACACTCTCTACGTCATTTTGGGGTCACCTGTCCTTTCTACCCTTCCTAGTAGGTGCATTCCTTTTCTGCCAGCTTGAGGATGGCCTTAGTTACTATAGGGATAAGTATAAGCAATGGCCTTTTTTCATACCAATGCCCTATGTTATCACTTTTAGAGAGGAACACTGTCTCAAAACCATGCAGCTGTCTTTCACAGAATGAAGTTACATAGGGCAACTGAGTTGGTCACAAAGCTATCTTTAATTTAGCTCAAACCACAACAGTAGCTCTTCAAAGCACACACCTTGCGTTCTGAAGGAACTTCCCACAGCTGTTGTCAAAGAGATCTGCTGCATCTTTGACCTTCAATGCAAAATTTAAACAGTGCATACTTTGACTGAAAGGTTAATTGCATAGCTTCAAGGAGTCAAGTAGGTCCTGCACTGCCTAGGAACTATACTTAGGGTTATCCCCTGGTGAATTTTATCAGCTACTTGCAGAGACAACGCACGTATTTAGAGATTTGCTTTCAGGAGACTAGACTCCCTCCTGCATACATGCTACTGGGAAATACTTCTGCACCTAGGAATGGCTTAGTGTAGCCATCTATAAATAGCTACATCCATGGAGACTCATGTTTCTTCATCTGGTGTAGTAAGGCCTAACAAAGTTACTTCTATAGCTGATGTTTTAAATTGTGAAAACCCTTTTGCTCCTAATAAATATGAACATCCCAGCATAGACAGACTCCTAAGCATTCACAAACAGGGGATCCTGTGCTCTGGAAAGTCATGTTCTCTAATACTTCATGAGTGGTGGGTAAGAATTGTCTATAATGCAATGCTGGAAGCAGACCCATTGTAAATCTCTTCCTTTTAGGAAGTTTGCATCAGGTGATCACATTTCATCTGAAGCACAATACAGTAAATATCCTAAGTTAACGAAAGTCACAGTGTCTCAGGTTTTGAGGTGATGATTTACCTTGGTATTTATTTTGCACTGGGGCCAATTTCTGTTTTAAATCTCATTGCACTTCTTAAAACATTCTGAAGGCAACATGTGTTGATATAATCCTATAATTGTTTGGACTATTCCTTAACGCATCAAAATGGCTAATACGCTACAATTTAAACTGAAATTCTTTATGTGTGGGAAAAAAAGGATGGGCACCAGCGGAAGAATAAACTTACCATTCATTATGCAAGTCATTTTCCATGCCAAGATTTAAAGCATGTAATTGGTTAAATCTTGCGGTAGGTCTGTGATGTGCATAAGTGAGTAATAAGCAGCTTCTACTTTTGCAGGATCAAACTATTTTTGTAATTTTTAAGGATTCTGCTTGGCTGAAAAAAATCTTCATTTTCAGCTGGAGTTTCAAGGGTTTGCAAAATCCCAGGCTTGGGGTTTTCAGAGTCATGCAAAATAATGATCATTTATTCAAACCCTGGTGTACCTGACTGGCTTGAGAACACAGGAGAGGTCAGTGGCAGAACTTGGACCTGAATCCAGACGAGTGGATTTCAGTCTATGTGTCACCTTACTATACAATATCTCTCTAACCCAACACCTCTTCTTTCTTATTGAGGTTTTAGGGTTGTATTGTAGCCTTGTTGAGCAGCAGGTCAGCAACTATTTTATTTAAAGCATATGATGTGATTGTCCATTCTTTAACCAGTGAGTCACCCTGGTGAAACTTCATTTTCTTTCTTCCAACTAGTATAATCAAGTAAAGAATCTGGCACACAATTTCTCCTTCCTGACATCTTCCACATACTCTGCCTTGAACACAGAGCTCTTCTGGAAGCTTACTAGGTTTCAGGCACATGTCTGAGGTTGTCCTCGCTTTGTTGGCTTTGCTGTTATAACAACACTTTAACATGGAATTGATTTCCTGTTTCAGTAGTAGAAGGATGCTTTAAAAACTCGTGGAGGAGAGATACTCTTTATTTAACTCTCTACAGATGTCATATTAGTCATAATAGGTAAAGAATGTATCTCCTGGCTTTACTCTGAGCTGTAGCAAATGACTTTGACCCACATCCTCATAAATTAGAATGTAAGCAGAAACTTACCCAACTATGCCTTACAAATGTAATCAAAATCAGACCCTTGCCAAGTAACAACTCTATTCTCTCTGATATCCTTTTGTGCCTTTCTAATTATAGCCATGGACATAATGATCAAATGAGACACAAATTTCAGCAGGGGCTGGGTTTATCCAGTTATTTGTAAAGAGGATTTGCTTTTCACACTTTGGTACAATTTTATACATGTCTGAAAAACATAGTAGAAATGGCCAAACAATGTCCTTTAGAGTACTGGGCTGCCACATGACCGTTTTATCCCATCATTCAGGTCTTGGCCCCAACTTGCATAAACCTGAAGTTAAAAAACATGTTATTATCATAGTACTATCTCAGAAAATATTCACAACTTGTCACGGAGGCTTCTTGCATTCCTACATCAAAGAACAGATATCAAGGACATGATTCTGTAGCAACAGGTGTTCTTTCTAGTTTCTGTGTTTCCTCTGAGTGGCTAATGCATCCTCAGATGTCTTAGTCAAGAAATCTGGTAATGAGAGAAGATCCTCTGCCTATTGAAGGTGAACAAATTAACTAAACTTAGGAGATTTTGCCTACCTGGTTAAAGCAGGGAAGAAGTTCTAGTTCAAGTGCCAAAGAAGCGTGAGTAGCATGGATTTTGGACCATCCAAATTTTACATCCCTGACGCCTATTAATGCATATGCATGAGATTATTTGTCTAATAAATGTACAGTGCAGTGCGGCTGCATTCATGGGTATTTTCCTAGCACTGGGGAAATATGCATTAATTTCTACTTGCCCTAGTTTCATCCCCTGGAAAAATGAGCAGAAATCTGTGAGAGTTCCTCATCCCTGTCGGGTACCACCTCCCACTTGGTGTGTGTCCTCATGCCTAGTAGGTGTGTTCCACTGCTTGCTCCGCAGCATGGCATCTACCTTAGAGCACTGTCAAATCTGGTAATGACATGCAATATCCATCTGACTTTATCTCAGGTTCTAAGCAAAATACATAACTAAGGCTCTTCAAATACAAAATTTAGCCGACGTAGCCAGATTTTGAGTCAAGAGATTTGTTTGAGAGGAAGGAGGGACTCGTTTGGAACTTCTACTTTACAGCAAGCTTGGCTTTATGATGGGCAGAATTTCAATTAAAATGTTAGGCTTGTCNCCTCCTCTCTACAACCTCCCTTCAGGTAGTTACAGGGATCAATGAGGTCTCCCCTCAGCCTCCTCTTCTCCAGGCTAAACAACCCCAGCTCTCTCAGCCGCTCCTCATAAGGCCTGTTCTCCAACTCCTTCACCAGCTTCATTGCTCTTCTCTGGACTCGCTTCAGAGCCTCAATACAAACTTTAAACACAAAGGACCTTATGGTGCAAAGGCCACTCAGGGGATATTTTGTGTGACCACAGAACACACCTTGTCTTCCCACATTCTTTTACACAGTAGCACATTTTCATCTCCAACTTAGGTGTGTGGAGAGGAGATTGACTGTGAAAAAGTGCTTTGACTAGATGATAAGCATCTTGCAAGCCTGGCTTAGAAATCCTGCTCTGAAACTCCACATGTGCAGAAATTAACTCACACTCTTTACAAAGACCTGTTACACTGTCCGAGAAATAAGTAACATTGGAATAAGTATGATTCAGAACCATCTGCTTTGCAATGAGTGCGATGAAAAAGCTAAAGCAGTAAAGCCATCTCTCAAGTTTCTTTAGTGCCATGACACAACTTGCCAGGCATCTGCTCTCTATTAGTTTCCTACCCACCCTAATACAGCGGAAACAACCTGTGGATTTCTGCACAGCTAGACAGTATGTGATCTTTGTTTCACACAGCCTGCTCCATGTCTGCAGCAGTCACTTCAGCCCAGCCAAGGTTATCAGTCCCTGTGTCTGCTAGGAAGAAGGTGGTAGGGCTTGACTTAGCTTCTATATAACCCACGCCTTGTGGTTCTGAGGCGTTTGGCAGAGGCTAAGCCTCCAGCCACCAACTCAGTAAGGGATACTGATGAGTTAGACACTGCAGTGCAAGAGTTTAGGAAGGACAAGCAAATTGTTCTTCCCAGTGTTTCTTTGCTAACTAGACAGTACTGAAAAATTACCATTTGGTCCATGATATTTGCTGTACAGCTCTGAGTATTTTCTAGCAGGTCATGACTAAATCCAGTCAATACCTAATCTGTAAAATTCCAGTGCTTGTGTGCTGTGCTGTCAAAGGATCAGTTCAGTAAATTAATTTTCATATCAGTTTGGGAGAGAATTACCAATGCTTTTGATAACTATCTTCTCTCCCTGATTTGTGTCCAGTTACACTTCGAGCATAAGGTTTTCTCAGTAGCAATTTTGCTACCTGAATATATTCCAACACTGTCCTTACTACTTAATTGACCTGTATATATCTATCTCACTGCAGAACTTTGGTTCTGGTTTGAGTGGAAGACACCAAATCCTAACTTAGATGAAAGCCCATTGCAGTCAGAGAGCAAGCATCAGCCTTGGATTTGGCTGAAAATCTGTGGCTTAAGGAAAAAGGCCACAAGATGAATTGTTGATATATATGCTTGCTAAATGGTATGTTCACCTCAAAGCATACTTGAATTTTAGAAGAATGTAACTATTTCAGCCTTCTTGGATGATGTGCCAATGATACAGCCTGAAACTAATATGGATCATATCCTTCTTCTAGTTATTTTATTGAGTCAATGTGTTTAGTGTCTCCCCTATCACCCTCATTAAGAAGAAATATCACAGATTCTAAATGATTGCTTTCTGAGCCAAATCCTTAGTAAAGGAAAACTGCTGAATATCCAGGCTCCACCTACGAAGTGCATGCCTTGCTGTGTGCCCCCAGTGTCTTGCTATCTGTTTGGAGCTACATCACTGTAGCTCAAGAACAGTCAACACGAGAAAAAAATTGCTTTTCTCAACCATAAGCCTCAAAACTCACTACATCATGTGTTAGGTGATCAAAAAAATGGAGAAACTTACGCAGATATTTACTGTCTACAGCAAAAAAAAAAAAAAAGAAGAAGAAAAAATGAAATTATAGTGTGTAATAGCTACAGATATGTATGCATGCATTATTCATAATATGAACACTATATAAACACACACATGCAAAGCGATAAATTAATTGCAGATGGAGTACAGTAAGCTTAGTCCCCTGAGAGTTAGACAGTAATATACAACAACAACAACACAATCTCCAAGCCGTGAATCCACCACCCACATCCAACACAACTCAAAGCTTCTTAAATCATTATGCCAAATTGTAACGCAAACAGTGTACAGAAGGAGGAACAAAGAAAATAATTGATGTGTCTACCCTAAGGCTCTTCCAAAGATTAGAGAGAGGCCTCAGGGCTGGTATGTTATTTTCTTTGTTCTTTATGCTTTTACAGGTTGTTTGCATTAATTTTGGCACTGGATGATTTAAAGCACCCTTAGTTTTGATGGATGCAGGTGGTAGCGTGTGCATGGTTCCTTTGCAAATGTTACCAATGTGGATTGCTTTAAGTGGTTCTGGTATCAAAGAGCTCTGTCTTAATTTGAAAATGTATTTATGCGGTTAAATAACGTCTTAGAGCTGGATTCATTTGTCTTCTCTGATTTTAGTGGTGTTCTAATTAAAGTTCCAAATATGTAATTATATAAAGCAGAACAGTGAGCAACTTACTTTCCCTCATTACAAATTAATGCATGGTGGAGAGGCAGGGAAGAAATAATTTCACACTCAGGAGCAGCAAAGGAGACTGTCGATTTAGAGATAGCCACAGGATTTGAAACCACCAACTGTGCAGTTTGGAAATAGCTGCCCCAATGCATTCAGATCAAAGAGAAGAGATGTCACCATCACTGTCAGAACAGCTGTTGCCTGCGGAAAAAAGGACAGAGATGAGGTAGGTCTATAAGAAGGACTCTGTGGCTTAAAGAGAAATGCGTGCATTGGCCAGGCTGTTATCAGAAGAGTATTGAGTGACCATGAAGGAAAAGAGTAACAGCACTTACCAGAGATATGAGAGTCTTGAGAGGTAAGTTTGAAGGCAACGGCTGAGTGATAGCATGAGGAGAGGTGTACAGAAATATTTGCAAGGGATTAACAGCCAATGGAGAGTGGAATTACTTATCTAGAAACATGAGCATGATAAAGTAGCCCTGTAAACGCAATACAGAACACTATTACAAGGCGGTGTGTAAAGTTATGTTTCAGCAAAAACAGGCACTGGAAACAAGAGCTACTTCAGGAAGATGGTGTTTGGCTCAGTTAAGGAGAATTTTTCCACATCCTAATGAGACAGAGGAATTGCAATAAAGAGTGACAGTGGCAGCTGAGTCCCAAGTATACCTGTCCCCTTTCATCACAGAACAGCTGGAACTGGAGGAGACATCTGGAGATCATTTAGCCCTACTAAAGCAAGTTCACCTAGAGCAAGTTGCACAGGAACACATCCAGGCAGGTTTTTAATACTTCCAGAGAAGGAGATTCCATAGCCTCCCTGGGCAACCTGTTCCAGTGCTCCATCACCCTTAAAGTTCAGGTAGAACTTCCTGTGCTACATTTTGTGCCTGTTGCCTCTTTTCTTGTTGCCAGACTCCCCTGAGAAGAGTCTGGCCTCATCCTCTTGATGCTCACATTTTAGATATCTGTAAGCATTGATAAGGGCCCCTCTTGGTCTTCTCTTTACCAAGCTACACAGACCCAGACCTCTCAGTCTTTCAGCATAAAAGGTATGTTCTATTCTCTGAACCATCTTCATGGTCCTCTGCTGGACTCTCCCCACTAGCTCCTTGTCTTTTTTGAGCTGGAGAGCCCAGAACTTGATACAGTACCTGAGGTATGGCCTTGCTAGGGCAGAATAGAGGAGACTGTCTTTATTTTCTCTTTTAATGTTTTTCCCACATAAAGTGGGGTGTCTTGACCCATACACAGATATTCACCTGAAATGCACTCATCTCTGAGTTGAAATGCAGTAGCCCAGCAGTAGAACTCAATGCACTCTGGTGTTTGGGGGGCAGGTGAAAGGGTAATTTGAAGGAGCATAGGAAATGTCATTGAGTCTTACTTCCTACAGAGCATGAAACATTTTAAGGTCTTTCCAGCTGGAGGTACCAGACAAGAATGAGAAAACAGCAGGAGCAGGGGTAAGATGTCCATCAATCCCAAACTGCATGAAACAACAGGGATTATTTTTTCTTAATTGGTGAAGGACTAATATGATCTTACCATATTCTGTATATGTCTTTCCAGGAAGACAGAAACATGTCAAACTGTGGTGTCATACTGTTAATCTACTCTCTATAGAGACAATAATTTTTTTTTTAAAAACCCTGTTCTGTAAAACAGGGACAATATAAACTAAATTCAGAAGATCTCCACACTCTCAGCTCTTGTAAATCTATGAGTTTTAATGGAGATACTTCTAACTCACACCCTACAGAAATCACAGTAGAAGTGGAACCAAAATGTTAGCAGAAAAATAAATATTTCTTGTGATCATCAGCTGACAGAGAGTGGAAATAAGTATGGAACAATGGTCCATGGTGCCTTCCGGGTTTCTGTTATGTACTTGCCACGAGCGTCAGCAACTGTGTTTTAAGGCATCGTGCAAATGCAGCCATTGTGATGACATGTAATCCTTAATGTGATCCAAAGAAAGGAGATTGACATGAACATGATTACTCACTCAATACAGTGCTGAAAACTCCTACCAACAACAGCTATCCATCGATTTCTTAAGAAATTTTCTAAAGATGAGAAAAATGCAGAAGACATTTATAAATTATTTAAAATCTCGTGAAGTGCTCCTGGGCTTTGTTTCTCATATTTTTTTCTTTCAAAGATGGGGTTTGTTTTTAAAAGTACTTCTTCATGGGAAACTGCTGAATACCTCAAGGTCCTTCTCATTCAGGTCTTTAATACGAGTCCTCTTCAGCTCTTAGCTTTCTTTCCTTCTCTGTTCCTGAGCCATTTAGAAATGGTGCTGCTTCCGCCTACTCTGTATTCTCTTATCCAGGGTGACCCTTTGTATCCAAGACCCTTCCTACTATTAAAAATAGATTTCCTTTTTCTTCACTTCCTCCCTCTCTTTGTTCTAAGACCAGTAGTTTGTGTCTTTCTTCATTTTGGCTACAGCTTTTGAAAGGACAAGTTTTAACTTGGGGACCACGTGGTCTGAGCTGGGAGCTTGGCTCTGCTAGGCTCCATTTTATTCTGCTACTCAAGTTTTATCCTTGTAATGGGTGCATCATTCCACTTTTTGCTTCCAGAAAGAGTGTTAGTGTCAGAGGCTTTCATGATGCAAGGCTGGGATATCTTGGTGTAAGTGGTGGTGAATTTTAACTATGGTCAAATGTACCAGAAGAATTGATGCTAACAGAAAGCCTGGTAAAAAGAAATGTCAGCCTAGCACCACTGCTCTACCAAAACATGAATCTGTTGCTGCTCGGACTAGCAGGAGCTAGCCCTACTCCCATCCATTTCTTTCCATCTTCTGCTCCTCACTCCAGCCAATGTGGTCAGTATGACAACCCACTTGTGTCCATCTTGGCAAATGCTGACCTTTTTCAATTGGCTGTGTTGTTTTACTCTGTGGGGAGAGGTGAGGATGGTGAGAGTTTGAGAGTGCCGGGATGTCTCCTGTGACCATAAACACCATTCAGTGCAGCACAGAGCAGTTATGACTTTATTTCAGTCTTTCTCATAAAGCACAAAATCATGAGATCACAGCATTTTGTATGAAGTGCTGGCCTGAGAAGCAGTCCTTCTCTTGGCAAAATCAGCATTCAGCTTCCTCCGACTTTTATTTCACTCACCAGTGAATTCAGCTAGTAGGGAAGTATGTAAGAAAAAAAAATTCAGGCTCAATTCCTCTGCTGGAATAAACAGATAGAATTCATAGAAGTTAGGATCAATAAAGGTCAGCCGTTTTGCTAAAGCTTCAATGCTTGCACTAATTTTCCTTTTTTCTTTTTCTTTTTTTTTCTTCTTCCTGAAGGCCACCCTTCAAAAGGCAGTTGCTAAGATTATGTTCTTTACCCATCAATCGCCCAGTGTCAGCTCATTCTACCCTCTTTGAACCACTCTTCAGACTCCCTCAGCTTCAGGACATGAAGGTCAGGCTTTTTGTATCCACTCTGAATGCCGTCCACAGCCTGATCCTTCTGCCTATCTGCCCTTATAATGCCTGAACTGTCAGAAGGTGCCAGAGTTCCCACCCTTTATGAATAGGAGTAATCAGGAGAGCTGAGAGTCCTATACTCATCAGGAAACTCCTAATGAACAAAGAAGCAAGTAAAAATAACTGACCAAACCAAATCACAAACCAAACAGATCACCACACAGACTGTACATGATTTCCAGAAGGGTTTGTTATAGTCTGTGAACCTGAAACAATTTCTACCATTAAATAGTCCCAAAAAAAACTTGTGGCAAAATTGACCTAGGAGAGTTCACAGAATCATAGAATCAACAGGTTAGAAGAGACCCACTCGATCATCGAGTCCAACCATTTGTACCAATCTCTAAACCATGCTCCTCAGTACCTCACCCACCCACACCTTAAACACCTCCAGGGAAGGCGAGTCAACCACCCCCCTGGGCAGCCCATTCCAGTGCCTAACAACCCTTTCTGTGAAGAATTTTTTCCTTATGTTGAGTCTGAACCTCCCTTGGTGGAGCTTGAGGTCATTGCCTCTTGTCCTGTCCCCTGTCACTTGGGAGAAGGGGCCAGCTCCCTCCTCTCCACAACCTCCCTTCAGGTAGTTGTAGAGAGCAATAAGGTCTCCCCTCAGCCTCCTGAGTTTGGTGCAGTGGAGAGCAACCTTGAAAATGTGTGGTGGAAACTGCAGTGAACTATCCATTTTTAGTAAATTTTCCTTTTTCCTCCCTGAAAGTCAAAGTAAAATTTCACAGAATC
>WAAB01023595.1:0-19756 GCA_013389865.1 Piaya cayana | reverse complement strand
AGGAATAGAGGGGCAGAATCATGCTCCCTTTTGATGCAGTCCAGGATATGGTTGGTCTTCTGGGCACATTGCTGGCTCATGTCGAGTTTCTCACCAACCAGCACCCACTTAGTCCTTCTCTGTAGGGCTGTTCTCAATCATGTCATCCCCTATCATGTACTGAAATCAGGGATTGCCCCAACCCTGATGTAGGACCTTGCACTTGTCCTTGTTGAACAGAGAATATACTCAGAATGTTCAGGTGGGTTTGATTTTCTTGATAATTGGTTTAAAAAATATGAAGCTGATAACAATTAGCTTCAAATTTATTAAACAACAACTGTTTTCAATGGCCAGCCATATCAATAATATTATCTCAGGAAGCATCCCCATATTGCTGTATGTAGAACTTTAGCACGGCTTCATTCTTCTCTGCATGTAGGGCTTCACTATGGCTTCATCCTGGACCTGTATCTGAGTCTGGATTTAGTTGTGGGAAGTTCTAAGTGCTTGTGTCCTAGATTCTGTAGCATTCTAGATTCAATTAACTATACTGTGTTTGCAGTGCAGCCATGGGATTTTCCTGCCTTTATAAATACAGTTTAGATTTATCTTCAACAGGAATTTGTGAATTTGGCCATCAATCTTGAAGTGAGATTTGTTTTTATTCTTCTTGATGCAACTGACTTCAGTAAACTTAGACCACTTAGGAATGTGACCTATATTTTTTTAATTCTCAGTTCAATTTTTAATGGAATTTTGATCCTAAAATACTATTGTATCTGCACAACATAGGAAAGTTCACAGTAAAAACAGTGCTATTGTCATCCTGTTCTGATTTACATAATGAATTCTTGAGAGAATTAGTTTGCAATAGTATATGAATAATTTGTCATCTGAATTATATGAATGCTGTAAGGATTAATATTAATTACATTATCCCTAATGTAGCTACACATCCAACAGTTGGTGACAATGGCAGAATGAAGGAATGTAACATTTAATAGAATTCTGTTTAATGGATACTGGGACTTTTTAAGTCCATCCACAAGAATTTCCTTCATTAGAGATATTTATTACTAATACTACTGTAACATTCCAATTCCTAGAGCTTTATACTTAAATCCCTTGTATCTTTATTGCTGTTGAGTTGCACAGTGCTACTGTCAATAAAAATTTTTTGACAAATATTTAATTAAATGAGCTCTTCTTATATAAAGAAAGACTGCTTTATAGGAATGTACCTGTGCTTGACTGATACCATTTGCAGTCTTTTCCATGATATAGCAACACACCTGCTATATTCCCTGCCCCTGAGGGGACTCTGGAGATCACAAGACAATTTAAATTAGATTGTTGGTATTCACAAGAGATACTAAAAACTGGTACACCTTACAATAAAACTCTGAGACTGTCAAAATTAAATTGACTGTGAAGTTGATCTCAATTCCTGATCTTAACCGTCTCTAAACTGCAGGAGTCTTTCTGTTGCTGACTATGGGTAAATTTGTTTTGAACATTTGACTGAGAGAATAGTTAAGAAAATTGCTCAGGAAATGCATGTGGGTGATGATGGTTCCAAGAATAGATTTGGGCAACAATGTAGAACCTGTTAATTTGATATGCAGTGGTTAACAGTGGTTATGCATTGTCAAGCTCTGGGTAAATACTTAGCAATCTTTTAATGGGTTTTAGTATAATAATTTGAATTATTTTACCTTTCTCTTTGCAAAGGCAACATAAAAAGGGGGGGGGGGGGGCTATTTTGAGTTTTTAAAGCTTACAAGTAAAATAGTACATGAGAACAAACTACCCTAATTCAGTCACTTGCAGAGTCATATCTTACTGTCCAGTTAAGCCTTGTTCCTAAAGTAAATGATGGATGGGACTGTCTTACTATTGTGAGAATGTCTCATATTTATCATCTTACAGCAGGTCTTGATCACTTCTGCAGCCCACTATAATTATCTGAAAATCTTCTGTGTTGGATCTAGTATGAAGAAATGTTAGACTTGAATTCCTCCTGCTTAGATAAACCCAAGAGGTGTATTTTGCAGCATTATTGGTACTGTCAAACTTCTCACAAGCATGGATGTAGAATGAGAGCTAGGCAGCTTTAGAAGTGTTGGTATTCATTAAGGCCAAAATAAATGATGTTTAATTTGTCTAGTCAGATTTATGGAGGCTGAAAGAATAACACAATTTTTTCATGTATTTCTTTTTCTACCGAAAACTATAAAACAGATTTCAAGACTTAATGAATGTCTGTTGCAAATAAGCTTATTGGGAGTCTTATTATTCAACATCATTGTTGAGCTGACAGAGAACTAGGTGGTTGTATAAATACTGTGAGAGGAGCAGAAAACAGTCTAGGAAGTCCTATTGCTAGTGCAATAATAGAAGCTGTTATGCTGATGTAGAACTAGCTACTTCAGGACATAATTTTAAACATTTTTAGTAACCCAAAGTATTTTGAATATTTCATCTTAATCTTAATTATTTAGCTTGAACTAGGCCTTCCAAAATATCTGAGTAAGAACAAATCCAGAAGTCAGGTATTTGTACCACAAAATAAAGCATTTAAAGATGCTTATGCTAGAGGAAAAGAAATATCTGAAGAAATTAGGAACTTAAAATAAGTGAAAAAACTGTAAAAGTAAATCTTAATGCTTCATCTATCAATGCACATACTGAAAAATTAGCATATTAATCATAAAATTAGCATGTTAATATGTGGGAACTAATCACTAGTCACATAAGCTAACCTCTTCAGGTTATGACCAAAGTGCTACACAATTACACACATACTGATGCATATATGGACACACAGACTTATGAGAAATCATTTTAAAATTGGGGTATGTAGGTTAGATTGTACTAATGATTACCATCTACTTTTCTTTACACTCTCTGTCCCTGTGTTGGGGTTTTTTTGCCTTTTAAAGTCTGTGGTATTGTTGTAGTTTGAGGTAAATGAGTTGCTGTATGTAACGTCATTTCTCTGAAAACTAACTGCATGCTTTTGAGACAGTATTCTTCTCTAAAGTGATAACACAGGGCACTGGTGTACAGAAAGGCCAATGCTTGTAATTTACCAAAGCCATCCCTGACCTGGCAGAAAAGGAGCTGCACCTGTGAGGAGGGGTGAATAGGGCAGGTGACTCTAAACTGACCAACAGAGTATTCCATCCTGTATATGTCATACTTGGTTTAAATTGAGAGATCACAAGGGTCTTGCTCTCTTCTGTGATGGCCAATGCCCAGTGAGGACCTTGTCTGTCTGGTTGCTCCTGATCCCACATGTGTGTGTTCCTGAACCCAGTTCCCAAGTCCTGAGTCCAACTCCCTCGTAGCCGTGGACCCATTCCCTTGTGTCTGCTCTGCAGCATTTGTGGTGATGTAGATTCATTGAGGAGTAGGGGTTTGATCTCACATATTTGTATACATTTTATTACTTTCTAATTATTTCCATTTTTATCATCATTATCTTTATCATTATCATTAAAGCTGTTACTTTAGTTTCTAACCCATAAGGCTTTTTCCTGTCATTTCACTCCTCCCTTTCCCTGCAGAGAGTGGGGGGAAAGGGATTTTGGAGGCTCAACTGCACGGATTTAGCTGCTGAGTTTGGTCAGGTGGAGTTAAACCATGACAGGTATTCAAGGCAGGAATTAAGCTTACTGTGTTTGCAGAACAAATATGGTAAGAGAGAAGAATGATGCTAAGTTGAAGTACAGCAGTACTATAATCAGTCAGTATAGTTTGGGTAAAATCCTAGTTGTAGTCTTGAAAGCAAAACATTTTTTCAATTATTTCCACTACTTAATCAAATAAGAAGCAATCTGAGGACACATTTCCCACATATAAACTTTGATGTTACTAGATCTGAAGAACAATTGGTTCTGACAAGTATACTTTACATCAAAATGCTACCAAACTATTTTAAAAATTAAAGCTTCTACAAGTCTTCATATAAATACAGTTTTCATGGTGTTGCTATCTCAATTTTGTTGTTCTTCCTAGCTAATAATTACTCTCTTTATACTGTTATTGCTTCCTCTGTTGCTCTGATTTGGGGTTTGCCTTTCCTTGCCTTTGCCTTTGCTTTTTCTTTGCATTTAATCACTATTTTGCCTGGTGCCCAGATGGCTCTATTTTTAAGTTGGCTTTAGCACTATTTTATGATGCAAGATATTACGATTAAAATTTGGCCTCTCCATCTATTCATGTATGCAGCACTCTAAAACAAACAAACAAATCACCTCTAACTATGGAAGTCATTAAGTCAAGATTTTTGCTTAATTTTCTAAAACTATTACTTGCTGCACATAAAGTCATGTATGTGGATATATCTGTATTGACTCAGACATCACTGTTGTTTGAACAATTTTTTAACATACATTCTTTCTTATTTAGCATAACCTCAGACCATAGCTAACCTCAAAGGTTTCAAAAAGAAAATATATTATTTAACCAAGTGTTTATGAGAGAAAAATCCTACAGGAAATCACAGTATTTTCTGTTTTGATTTTGTATATATGCTTTGTTTAAACTCAGTATACTCAGTATGAATTATCATGAATTATCTTCTTGCTATTCTCCCTGTTGTAGATCCACTAGTAGTCAGAATTCCAGGGAGACAACTATTGGAACACTTTTAAAAGAAATGTTATTTATACTTAGCTTTTGATGGAAAGCCTGTAGAGCGATCATCCAGTAGCAGAAACCAGCAGTTGTCTTAGACACTTAGATTTCACACAGATTCACTTAATGGTGATAATGATATCACAGACCTTGGTCGTACTTGTACGAGGCATGATGGGTACTTCTTTACAAGAAACACTTCTAATATTATCACTATATTATGCAAATACAAAAAACTAGGATAAAAACAGATACCTTCCCCTTCTTGGTGTCTTAATATAGATGATCAGTTTTGGATCATTGGCAAAAAAACAATGGCTCTGCATGAAATACTCTTATATCTGGTATAACTTGATATTTGGTACAAGTGTGATCTTATTAATCCCTCTCTTTCAAGAGCAATATAATTTTTTCTTTGAGTCTGGCTCTTATTGCACTGTTCTGAATGATTAATTAATTTGATTTATTCCATTTTCCTATCCAGTATTTTTCTTCTTAACTTCAGATTTCCTCAGGTTGCAAAAACAGAATTTGGACTTCATCCAGACTCAGAACAAAGACACAGAACTGCAGAGATTCAGTAAAAAAAATCAATGACTATGTAAAGGAAAGCAAGGCCTGTCAATTTGTCATTAAGAAATACTTGGCTAATGTAAGTTGTCATATGTTTATTGCTATTATTCATGCTTGTGAAGCTTTATTTCCATAAAGCAGTGTCTGATTTGTTACTGAAATATAAAACCATACTAGATTATAATTTCGTTCTTTCCTTTTTTTTTTCTTCTATCAGTTTTCAATTTTGTTAATTTCCTAACCTTTCTATGAGTCTCTAGTTTATGATAAGTATTCCTGCTATCCTATGGAAAATTAGAAAACACCGATACCAATCCCATTTTTTAAACTCCCTTACTTGTCTTCTAGTAAAGTTCACATATGCAAATACTATTTTTGCATATTCAAATAAAGTATAGTTATTTGTAGGCACAATCTCTGAGTCTTATTTGCACGCAAAATGTGCATGTTCAATCTGGAAGTTATTTAAAAAGGTAGCTCCAAGCAATTTCAATTCGCTTTTCCAACAAATAAAAAAATTGTACTAAGCTTCAGCTGTACAATTCAAAGTAATTTTGAAATAGGTATTTAAATGTGTACACTTACAGAGCTGTCATATATGAGAATGTGACTATTTATTTCTCTCAGAGACTTGTTTTTAAAGGTCACTTCTTAATCATCCAATTTACTGGGAATTTGAATAACACAAATAAAGCTATTTAATACACAAAATACAAAATATTAGGACATCAGTTTATGGGAACTGCACCAGAGTGCAGCTGAGAAAAGGCAGGAAAAATCTGTGACAGCTTCTGAGTACCTAACCCTTCAAGTCCACAGAGCTGCTACTTTATAACTATGGTAATACTTCACACATACAAGCTGCTTCACACATTATTCACAGTTGATTGTTTCAGAATGATTACTCCAGCAGACATGTAGAGATGATTTTCTGAGAGGACATGAAAATGGAGGAAGTAGAAAAGGCTCTTAAGGAGGTCAAACTGTCTGGAAATTCTAGTCCCCTTGCAGGGAAGTGGATTTAACATACAGATGCTTTTGATCCAGCACATAAGGCTTTCAAGGTACAAAAGCCTTTCTGACAGACCCTCTTTGCCCTCATAAAAAGTCTGTGACAAAATTACTTTTGCAAGACAAAGGTCTACTGATAAATCCTGGCACTGTCACCTTAGGTCTCCTTTTCTTTCTTAGCTTCTCATAAACATTTCATAAACATCCATAAATGTCTGGAGAGAGTGAAGACTGTCGCTCTATCACCTCCTGGCACCAGTAGTAGAAGTTTTGTTTTATTGGATTTTCCTTGGTTACAAAAGTTGGAATTACTTTAAAATAACTTCAAAATTAAGAAGGTGTCTTTAAGGCAGCTAAGGACATATCATTATTGAAAGACCCCTTCAGCTTGGATATATCTGAGATTAAAGTGGGATATGCAGATTTTAAGTTCCAGTTTGCTTGGGCAAATAGGACACATAGGATTTCGTTCTTCCCAGCCATAAATACAGCCCTTCACAGTTTTTTAGGTTCTACTTAGTGACGCTTGAATAAAGCTGTTTCTTTCAGAACACGATTTACTTACTAGAAGGGATGGGTGCTGTTCTAAGGAATTTTCCAGGAGACTAAGTTAAAAGTCTTCTCTGTTAGGGACTTTTGCCATGTATTCATGTACCTTATAGGCTGAAATATATCCTTATTTTTGTACCAATAAACTACCAGTACAAGATTCTAAGTTTGAAACAGAAGAAAAAGCTAAAAAATTGATTTTACTTTCAGGCAGTTTAAGACAGTAAGTAAAATCATTTTAATAGTCCAGAAAGTAGTTCTCCTTCAGTCAAAGACTTATAAAATGCTCAAGAAGTGAATCATTGCTCATTGTAATCTACTTTTTGCACTTAAATGAACAGTTCATAGCATGTTCTAACCCTGGCTCTCTTGAATCTTGTTTGATTTTTCCTGCATCCAGAATATTGTGAATAAAATGCTGTTTCACCTTGTGAACTTTCAATGATAGCTCTTATTTAAAATATTTATTGCTTCATAGACAGGAAATGCAGGATATGATGTATGGTTTTTACAGCAACTGTGCAGAGAGACAGAGAAGTCACTCAGAGGTAGATGCAATGTCAAATATATTTTGGTCTCTTCTGGAATAGGATAGGAAAGTCTACCTGACATTCTGGGATAAGCACCTGTGTTACACACATACTCTTGCTCCTAAGAAAGGTATGGAAAGTGAAGAGAGTTTAAAACATTTTTGTAGATCCAAATTACACAAGCCAAACAAAGGCTCACATGCTCCTATGAATGATGCTGAAAAAGCACAAAAAAGCTTGTCTGCTCTTTAGCATTGTGAATGTTCTTTAGCATTCACTTTAGCTAAAACATTCCATTTGTAATTTTGCCATAGTAATTCATAACCCTGTGTTTCCAAAGGTTTCAAAAATTCTCCTGGGAGTAGATGGCTTTGTTTTGAAAAAGTATGAAGGAAATCGGGGTAAAGCCACATAACAAAATCTAGAAACACTAACATTTCTCATTGGACAGCTTGAGATTCTGCAATGATGATCTAATCTCTGATGAAAGTAGATTCTCAAAGTTCAGAGAGGAACAGAATTTCCTCATTTTCCTTCTGAATCTTTTATTTCACTATCCTCTGTTAGGTTTACTGGCTATGCCTCTCTGTCACCATAGAGCTGTGTGAATTGCTTTATTCTTTTTCTCTCTTTGAAAAGCCAATGGAAAAAAGCAACCTTTTTTTCTGTTGGACCTACTCCTAGCACAAGCATTTTTGATGGATAATAAAGGTGGCCTAATTGATGTCTTCCTTACCTTTCCTTAATGATCCTGCTGCAGCAGGCGTGTTGGGTGCAGAGGAGAGTCATCCTATCCACAGTCTGTCCGAAGCTAATACTGTCTCTGTTTCTCTAAATGTTTCATAAGAACGGTAGCCTGTGGCTCTCTAATAGGCTGTGTAATACAGGCAAACAGGTTAATCCAGGTTATTCTACCTCTTTGAATTCCATACTGGCTCCCTCTTTATCACCACATCATATTTAACCTCATTTTTCTCACATAGAAAATAAAAAATTAGTCTTTTTCCTGATTCTCCCTCTCTCCTCTCATTGTCATATTGTTCAAACTCACTGATGACTTCTAGTAGAATAATCACACTATATTCATTCTGTACAAAATGTATACTGTTCTCAGTCTGTGGATGACCAGGAGTTTTTGCCCTTCGAAAAGATCCTGTGCACATGCTTATGTGCACCCTGCACGTCGGACTTGGTGTTTATGTAGATCTCCCATGCACTCATTGCCTGGTGAGTTAATGGTGTTTCTGAAGAAACTGAGAGTAGATGTAGGACTCCTGCTAAGATCTTTCAAACTGTGGATTTGAGGACCAAAGCCTTAAAACATCACTGTGTGTAACTGACATGTGAGAAATTGCAAGCACAAAGCAGTAGTAGTTAAGTTGAAGCTTAAGTTTTAGCTTCAAATCATCTGCATGATATTGAGAGTAGAGTTCTGGTAATAAATAGATCACCCTACAAAAACTAGAACAAACAGTAATTCTACAATCATGGTGTTTGTCATCCATGAAGTTTGGATTATTCATCAAAACTGTACATTATAATAAAAAATAGAGGTTTAAAGTGTTTATTATATATACCATTAGCATACAATCAGATTAAAATTTAAGTTACTTAAATGATTGGTAGTTAATATTTTTATTATATTTTTATTTTATATATGTATATATTACTTTATTAGAACTTTATTTATTTATATATATGTTACTTTATTATAACTTTTAAAAAAAATTGCTACAAGCCTTAGAAGAAAAAACATCAGTGGATGCAGTGCGTTCTATAGAAGGATTTGTCACATTTCCCAGAAAATGAATGCTCATGACAACTTGGAATGGCAAGAAAGGAGGTTTTGCATATGTTCCCCGTGGCTCTCAGCAAGGACTGCAGTAATTCTGACTTTGGCTAAATGTAATAAAAACCATCAAGGATAATATAGTACCTAAAGCCTGAATCTCCTATAAAGTGGTAATGTCAAACACAAATTTCTTAATGAATGCTGAGCATAATAATGTAGAGGGTTATCTTGCTTTTTCTTTCCACTAAAATTAAAAGTTCCCTTGTCATAAACATTTATTTGAAATAAATAATGCACGTTTGTTGCATTGATACATTATTTGACAAAAGAAACATATCTTCTTGTTTTATAAAAAATGAGAGAAACAAATGTTCAGATATTTAATAACTGGCTCTTGCTCATATTTTTATTAACACATTTTTTCTTACTCTTGCTTATGTACTTCTAGAGAAAATTTCAATTAATTTTGAAGTCCACCACTTCAAAGTCATAGCATGTATACATTTTCTTATAATATGACATTAGAACTATATTTACTGATATAAAATAAACAAGAAATATGCGGGTTACCAATATAAAAAGAACTAGTGCAATAATAGTAGTGGTCATATAAGTTATAGTAATGATTGCTGGAGGATGCTTAGACAACTGGTATAAACTGACATACAAAGGGATAACATTTATTCTGATAATTTTTTGTCAACTATTCTTGGCTACTTTACACTACCCTACCTGTAAGATAACTCTGGAATAATAAATAAAGGTATTCAGAATACATTTCTGACAAGCACTTGCTGCATATGTAAGAATTTAATTTCCTAGAATCATAGAATTATACAATGGTTTGGGTTGGGAAGGACTTTAAAGATCATCCAGTTCCAACCTCCCACTAGATCAGGTTGCTCAAAGACCCATCCAACCTGACCTTGAACATTGCCAGAGATGGGGCATCCACAACTTCTCCAAGCAACCTGTTTCTGTGCCTCACCACCCTCACAGTATTTTCTTACTAATATCTAATATAAATCTCCCCTCCTTCAGCTCAAAAACATTACCCCTCATCCTATCACAGGCCCAGCTAAAAACTCTGTCACTGTTTTTCTTATAAGCTCTCTTTAAGTACTGAAAGGTAGCACTAAGGTCTCCCTGGAACCTTCTCTTCTGCAGGCTACCCAACCCCTACTCACAAGAGAGGTGTTCTATCTCTCTGATAGTTTTGTGGCCCTCCTCTGGATCAGAAAAAACAGCCCCATGTCTTTCCTGTACTGAGAACTCCAGAGCTGGTCTCACCAGAGTGGAGCAGAGGTGTAGAATCACGTCCTTGACCTGCTGGCCACACTTCTGTTGATGCCACTCAGGGTATGTTTGGCCTTCTGGGTTGTGAGGACACATTACTGGCTCATGTCCAGCTCTTCACGCACCAGCACCCCGAAGTCCTTCTCTGCAGGGCTGCTCTCAATCCACTTATCAGCCCAATATTTTTGCTTATGATTATTTAAAAGTACCTCTGGATTTTTAATCATGTATTACCTTTTATATACTGCAGTTTTAATATGCTTAGTACTATAATTATACTTTCTCCCTATATATAGCAACATATTAAAAAAAAACACTAGGAAGAACATTTGTATATACTATTGTGTTAATTAAATATTAAGAAGCTTTAAGTAGACAGTGGCTTTACCTGCATTCAACTGCATTTAATTTTTACAAGACCTCACAGAATATACTAGAAGTTGCCTTATCAAACTGTTGCTGCTTTTAGAACACCAAAATGGTATTTTATGAAGTACAAAGAACAGGTTTTTTTCTAGGAGTGGGATTCATAAAGGATCATGATTAAAAAGGGTTCAAGGTATTAACATACTCAGATCTTCAAGTTAGGCAAGGGAACTTGAAGATCAAGATTACCAAGGGAAGTGAAATTCAAAACAGGACTTAAATAGAATGCCCTCTATGTAGAAGGCATAAAATTAGATGCAGAAGAGTAAGATTCACAGTAATCATACTGTGATGGGCAGAAACAGGTCCTAAAATGTAAATGGTGTACTCAAGGCTAGTGTTTGCCTCTTTTCCTCTTCTCCCATACAATCCTGACTAAAGAAGTCACTTAGAAGATTAAATTTCTATGAAATGGGAACTTAGAAACTCCATCTTCTGCACTTAGTAATGTATTTAAATTCAAATAGAATCATAGAATCATTTAGGTTGGAGGTGGCCTTTAAAGTCATCAAGTCCAACCGTAGTACAGTATCTTTCTTTAACTTCACGGCGAAGTGTTTTTGCACCTTCATGTGTGTAAATAACCACCTGGTACATAGGGCATTGGCTGTGGACAATGGAAGTTTCAGTTCTAAGAGCCTGAGTTTAAATCCATTTCTTGGAAGTACTCTGGCCACTAAACTGTAGAAAAAGATTACTGTGACCAGTTACAGGCCTTTATACATAACAGGTATTGCTATTCTTAGTGGAGTTAAGTGTACAGGACCTTTGGAGAGTGTAGACCTAATACATTCAGAGTTAAAAGTTCCTCCCTGGGAACAAAGAAGAAATATTTGGAGAGCAGCAGACACTGAATTTCCACTTTCTAACAGTCACCTAGAGCCTGTTCTGGCACTGCATCTGACTGTGCTCTCTG
Organism: Piaya cayana; assembly: GCA_013389865.1. Taxonomy (NCBI): domain Eukaryota; kingdom Metazoa; phylum Chordata; class Aves; order Cuculiformes; family Coccyzidae; genus Piaya; species Piaya cayana. Next base: position 8,040 of record WAAB01023595.1, on the reverse strand, counting down.
CCATCTGTATGATATCCTAATGCCAAGTGGTACTGCACACAGCCAGCTATACTTTGGCTCTAGTCCACGTGAGGATTCCTGCACTAAAAGGGGAGCAGGGCACAGCACTTTCCCGTGCAGTATTGCTGTTCAGTGGCACAGAAAAGGACTAGTGAGAGACTGGATTTGTACATAACAGTAGGTTAAAAACAAGGGGTTGGTGGACAAGTTTCACTGCTGGATTAAGACTTCGCCCTTAGCTGTTTGGAAGACTGTCTTTTCTAGCGCTTGACATTTTCTCCTTCAAGTCCTTGACTTTATGTGCACTGTGACCTGGTTGCTATGCAGCAGATGGACTCACTGCTTTACCTTTCAGGAAGAAACACAAATGAATCATAGTTGTTGCATGTTAATATTTTTTTGACAAATATAATACTAATCAGTATGTTTAAAATATTTTATTACCCTGTTCTTAAAATCTACTCATTATTTCTGCTTAAAAAGTAATTTCAATAAATTAAAACAACTTTTTTGTTTTAGTCACCATGAATCACAACTGCATGTTTTTTCTAATGTGGAATTATGCTCATGGTGTTTTCCAAAGAGACAGCTCAGCAGTCTTTATGAGCATACTTTCATAACAAAAAAGTCATATGACTGCTAAGAGTATATTGTGTATCACTGATTATGGTAACAATGGAAATGTTTATTGGTTATTATTTTAGTCACTGTTGCCAAAATATGTATTAACCTGTTGGATTAACATAGTAATACTTGCACACAGGTATCATGTAAAGAAGTGTTTTACCTGAGATGCAGTAACTGCTTTGCACATGGAGCATTGCTGCTACTAGACTCTGCATGAAAAATGGAAGTTCTGAAAAACTTATTTTTAGAGTTTAAAAATAATGAGAATTTGATCTGTAAATCACTATGTGAAAATTAAGCAGTTTAGAAATAACAGATAGAAAAGGGGAAGGGTATCTTGATTTATGCAGTTGTTGCCATTATAGTATATTCCCATTTTAAGCAGAATTAAAGGAAAATACCAGTTGAGCTTGGTAATTGAATGCCATTACGTAATTTTTTTGTAGTTTAGAATTCAAGTCACAGTTCAGGTGACAAATAAAAACTGAGTTTGGGAGCCCTATCTCCTAGATAATACAAAACTATCAGACAATTTTGCAGGTCATGCAACTGTGTTAATGTAAAAGTGCATTATACGCATTGGAAAAAATCCATGACCCCACAGACAATTATTATCTCCTATGCTTACTGATTCACAAGTCTTTAGAAAGATAAAAAGTGGGGTCCAACTTTCTAAGGGGGAATCAGATACGGCTACAAATTGTCTGTAAAATTAAGTTCTTGCAAACATTTTCTGCTTGATAAGACAGAAAAGAAAATTAGCATATTCTTCCTCCCCTGAAGTCTAATTCAAATTATTTTAGAACTAGTTTAACTTCTGACAGCTGAAATGCATACATTAGTTAGCTAAAGCCATCTGCAAGGCAAAAAAAAATCTATATCATATGTTTCTAATTGGAACATGTTGTCTTTCAGGCACCATCAGATGCCATGCTACGACTGGTAACAAATTCTGGAATCATGTACAACCTCAAGGATTTATAATCTGCATGGATTAAGGACACGCTTTTGTGAATTTCAGTTATTTTTACATTTGGACTGTAAGCTGAAATAATATTTCTTCAATAGCCAGCTAATTATATGAAGAATTTATATCGTCCAACCAGGACTTATTTTTGGTAGACTGGCATTACATAGTATTCTTTATTTTTCACTTTTCATTGAACAGAATAGTCATCTAGATTTTGGTGTCAATATCTAACATATTTTATTTTACACAAGTAATACAGTGAGGCCACATGAGATTTCCCTTCTGCTCAGTCTGATTTTCATTCTCCTGCTCAGAAACAATGGAGTACATATCCTGATGAGCATTTTAATACTATTTTTTAATGGCAAAGTAAAAATGATGTTAAGTAATAACTTTAAAATGTTTTTATCAATATAAAATGACTTACCATGATATTTTTATTGGTGGCTTTTACTTTTTCTGGTTCATCATCTTGTTTGAAGATAAAAGATTACATGTGGAGTATAGTTTAAGTGATTGCTTGATTACATTTTAATGTCTTACCAAAATGTAGAAATATTTCAACTGCATATAGCAAATGTTTGATGGAAAATTAAATAGATTATTATTAAGTTAAAATTATATCTAGTGAAAAGTCAGAATATAATTACTGTAGTTTTCTCATTGTAAAATCAAACTGCAAATTTAAATAAGCCATCACTGATACAGTATCACAATGATAAGTATCAGTTGTATAACATCAATCTAGAAAACAGGGGAACAGTTTTATTTCACTTGTAAATTAGCACTGAGATGCCAAGGGCATGAAGCTGGAGTCTTTCCAAATTTTATAAAGTAGAACGGACATTAGAAAACATGGCTGAGGGAAGGTAGCATTGCTGATGGGTGCCAGATGAGTATCTGATTAGGGTTTGCTGCAGTATTGAGGTCTAGAATATCTTTCAAATTCAAAAACTATTCTGTTGAGTACACACAGGAGTCTGCTGCTGCTACAGTATTAAAGGAGTGCTAACAGATGTATTTGACATTCCAAACAATCCTGTGGGGCTTGTTTTCAGTTGTAACATTTTTCATGTGCCACCAAGGAGCATGTGTTCCCACCCATGGATGAATGTGTAAAGACTTTATGCCTCTGAGAGCCTCTAGGTCTGGGCAGGCTAGCTAGGACCTTGAGGTCCTTCATCTTCACAGACACAAGCCTCTCTTCTGTTCCTATTCTCATTTCTTATAAGCCTTGATTAAAGGTAAGGGAACACCAGCTGTTTTCTAAGCAGGGCTCAGTAAAATAGCTTTGTGCTGTTATCACTGACTTGCTTTTTTATAGGTCAGGCTGACAATCATCCACTACCAGCACTGCTGCACTGCTGTCCAGTACCGTCCTGACAGCAGCTGCTTTGCTGTTCTTTGCTGTTCTGGTACTCTATATCTTTATGACTGGTTGGTAAGAACCAATTATATTCTGCTTCCCTTTATAGAGAACTTCTAAACAGGCCTCCAGAAGTCATCTTGAGAAGATCTTGGGATATTGTTTATATCTAGCGCTAGAAACTGTTCTGTGCATTTCTTTGGCAGGCCATATATTTTCCTTCTGTTTATGTTCGCCACAATTTTCATTGAAAGCATAAAAATAAATTAGGTCACAGATTCTTACCTGGGTATAAGTTCAGAGGAGTATGTCATGCCTCAGAACATCAACTAATTGAAATGGAAGAGCAACCCCAAAGGGAAAAAAGTGATGAAAATCAGTAGCACACAGCTTGTATACTTTGGGTAGAGTTCAGCAGTCAGAGGCCAAGTGGAAGATGTTAAGAAAACCAGCAATATTCAGGAATGTTTTAGTGAATAAGAAAAGGAAAATCAATGCCCTGGATAACTCCCAAGGACTCACACGGGACACCTGTACACTAAGGGACAAAAAGCTGACCCTGAAGTGCCAGTGGAGACTGTATCTGAATACACACAGAGTGCCTGTGCAGCATTCAAAGGACAAGGAAAGCTATTTGGTCTCCGATGTAACTCTGGCCTGCTGAAAGGCTTTCTGGAGAAGTGAACCACGCCAATCTGCTCACTCGCTCAGAATCAAATTTGACAGTTTATTTAGCACATTTTCTCCACTGTGTATAAGAGATAAAAGTGTGTTCCGTTAGATCTGACTGTTATAAAATAATTTTAGTGATATCTCAATACAAATACCTCTGGTCAGCTATCAGGAACATTATGTTTTTTAAAATAAGAAAACCTTTGGTGAAAACATAATCAAGTGAACCCAAAATGTCCTAAATTAAAGATTACATTTTGCTTTAAAACTTCTACAGCATAACACTTGAAAGTACTTTCAAATAGGATTACACATTAATGCCTTACTGGAAATGTAGAAGTATGTCAACCAAAGAAAAGACTTGATAGAAGATGAAATACGGTATTATTAAGTTATTTTTAGCTTAACTTATTTTTAACTAAGTTATGTTGTTAAATCCATTCTGACAGCATGTATTTTTCAGGATTACATCACAGCAACAAAGCCATCCTAACATGTCTAAAGCACTGGAGGTTTAGTTTACTTTTAGATATAAGCTAATCAAACATAAGTAATAAAAAATTTGAACTTGCTTGTGCCACAAGAAATTCTGAAAACTCTTTCCAGAAATGCCATCTGAATACATTTTATATGGAAAAAGATTGTAAGACAAAAACCCAGTTGCAGATACATACGAGAAACTAGATATTGCCAATGATAACTCCCATTGATTCTGCTCAATCTGAATCACTGCTGAAGTCCACCATAGATAGGCGTATTTACGTTTTTATTGGAATTTGGCTCCCAAAAATAAGAAATCCTGACTAATCTATTTTGGAGAAAGGTGATCTTCAGGAAGGCCTCATTTTAGGAATGCCAAACTGGGACACCTAAAATTAAAGGCTTGAATTCAAGCCTTCAACTGTTAAAAATCAGACTTCAGACTTAAAATTTAAGTAAGTTTAAATAAGAAATTCTGAGTATGTTTCTGAAATAAGATGACTCACACTCAAATAATACAATTAGATTTCTTGTGATTCTTTCCTTGCACCTCTCCTGAACTTTACCACTATAGGATTGCAACAACTACAGATTTCAGTAAGTAGGATGAAAGCTAACTTCTTAAAGTCTGAATTGATAACAAAAGAGAGATCAGTCGTATTGACTCAAGATATCAGTGAGAGAAAAAAAGTTATAATACATTATTCCAGCGAGAGAATTACAGTTACATAGGGAAAAGAATAAAATAGACATAAACGTGGGCCAAGTTTTTCCAGTATTGTACTGCCTTGTGTTTCTAAGGGAAACCCAGAACTTTCTGGCTTATTTACCCATTATTGAAAATGGAATTTTTCTAGTCATCAGTCTGATAAGTCACGTGTGATAACTTCACAGAATCACTCAAATGAGAGATGTTCCAGTTCCTTAATCATCTTAGCAGACTTTGCTGGTCTTCAGTAGCTCTGTATTTCTGTTACATAATGGAGTCCAGCACTCCAAGTATAGCCTCAGCAGCACTGAGTAGAGAGGAAGGATCACCACCCTTGGCCAGCTGGACCCACTGCACCTAATGCAGCATACAATACCAGTAGCCCTCTTGATGTAAAGGTGCATTCCTGGCTCACATTCAACTTGGTGTCCTCCAGGATCCCCAGGTTGTTTTATGCAGTTCCAGCTGGATGATCCTGAGTCTGTATTGGTTCCTGAGGCTGTTCCCAAAAGCAAGACTTTGCACTTCTCCTTGTTGAAGTGCTTAAATTTCCATCAGTCCATTTCTCCAGCCTGCTGAGCTTCCACCAGACAGCAGCATAACCCCTGTTGTAACAACTTCTCCCAGTTTTGTCCTCTGCAACTTGCTGAGGGTATGCTCTGCCCATCCAGATCATTAATACAGGTATCAAACAGGATAGAACCCAGTTACTTGGCTCCCGGTAGACTTCATGCTACTGATCAGAATTCTCTGAACTTGGCTGTTCATCCAGTTTTAAATCCACCTCACTGTCTGCTATCACTATCCGTCTCAGCAATTTCTGCTAAATAGAGGTTTTCTCTGACGAGAGTCTGTTGTCTGGCTCCACAACTGCCCCAGAGCAATTCACAGCATATCTTGTGTCCTTCTCAGCATTTGCCTAAGTATGGGACTTAGCACCAGCAAAATGCTCTTGATGTCCTACCTTGGTTCCTTCCATCTACATCCATCTCCCCTTGTACAGAGGTGGAATTCCTCAGGGACTGTGCATGCCACAGTTAGGAAGTGGTCAGGATTGTCAAGGACAAAAGATGCTGAAAACACATCCACAAATCAACACAGCACACCATCACAACAGTTACTAGTCACGTGATAGCTGCTCTTCCTCCCAGGGTTTCATGTTATTTGTACTGTTTTTCTCTAGAAATGACAAAACAAACCTAAGCTCTACTTCTTCATCACCCTTTTCCATTTCAATATCAGTGACTGTGGCTGTTATTGCCACACGCGAATATTTCTGGTGTGTATGTAGTGTAGTGGTAAATCCTTAACTTAGATCACAGCTTCTGTGGGGAGGTATATAGCTGTGAAAACCCATTGTGCTCACAGCAGTTACTGCCTGTGTTACTATTGCTTGGGATTCTTTTTAAATTGTGTGAGGGAAGAGCTATAAACACAGCCATTGCTAGGTGAGAAACATACCCTTCTGAGTGTGCACAAAGTCAAAATCAAACTTGGTCTTGCCTTAGATTTCTGCTGCCTTCAACAATTAACAGGTCTGGACTAACAGCACCAGCACTGAGTATTCTTCATTATCAGCATGATAAGAATGGTAAGATCAACACCTTGCCTCAAGATGATTTCTGACAAAAGCTGACTATTTCCTGGAAAGTACTGAAACAAATAAAAGGCTGCTGGCATGATAAGAGTTAATGGTGGTAGTAAAAAATTCAACAAATGCTAGCTGCACCCCAAGCAGAAACAGCATAGACAGGATAATAAACAAGACATTGATTGAAAAAATATTAAAGTTTAATTCCAATGTAATTCAAGGAGAATCTAGTGAAATGACTACAAAATATTAAAAACAACCCAAACTTTATTGTAAACATTTAAATATTATTGAAGACAAGAAAGTCAAGCTTGTAGAGCAGAATTAGTTTAACAAGAAAATTGCTTACAAATTATCTGCTCTTGCTCCCACAGATTTTAACAGTATTTTACAGGCAGACTTCAAGGAAAATAAAATTTCAACCTTTGAATTGTTACTGTACTGTTACAAAAGTACGTGTCTCAAAAAAAGCAATAAAGGTGAAAAAAAAGAGTACCTCCACTCTACACCTTTTAGCTGTTTTCCTATGAAGTATATTTCTCAGAGTCACAGGTCTTCATTGTGTACATTTGTAATCTTTTAAAACTAATTATCACTTGGAATCAGTAACAACCAATATAAAGTAAAACTATATAGCCCAAGAAGCGCTTCATTGTTTAAGCCTTGAGGACAGGTAGAGATACAGTAAGAAATGCCATATAAAATTGTTACTCCTACTAACTTTAGGAAAATTCAGTCAACAATTCTTGCTGAAAAATGTACAAAAGAGGCCAATGCCGTGTTGGATTTTTTACTCCTCTTTGTTGCCCTTTTCAGAATAAAATGTTGCAACATGTTATAAAAATTATGTAACTCATTCTCATATAATTAGTTAGTACTCATATTTGGTTTCTTACGTCTCAATGTGTTTGGAATATTTACTTAAGGATATTGCTTTAACAGATAATTTTAGATTAACATGATTTCTATTTAGGTGACTATGTCAGCTAAACAGAATTAATTTTTCATGACACTTCTTTGTTTTAGTATTTCCCGAGATGAAAAGGTACATGCAATTTTGGCCTAACTGGTGAGTCAGTGCCTCTCTTTACTGAGACAGAAGCAGTAAATTTGTAAGATTAGAGAGTCAAACAAGAATTGTAGTTAGCATCCCAGTCCTGGCATAGATGAGGAAAATGTTTAAAATTACTGATAATATTCAAATATACCAAAACACGTCTGCATGTAGGAAAGCAAGAGCCTATGACCTAAGACTCCTAGCTTTTAAAAGACTTAATTGTATCAATATAAAGAGATTAACCAAGTGCTTTACTACAAACTTGAAGCTTTCAAAACTTCATGCCTAATGCCACCAGCAAAAGCACCAATCACATTTAGGTAGAGACAAAGAATAGATATACTGTAATTAATGAAAACACATTTCTGTCACAACCATAACTATGTGGTGATGGTGAATGTCAATAATAATGTCTCCTTAAGTTTGCATATACTAAAAATGATGGTATAAGTTATTTAGTCTAATCAGTGTAGTTAGGTTTGTAATTTTTAATTCTATGCATATATTCTTAGAGACAAGTTTTATGCAAACTCTAAGAAAACTAAATATAATTATAGAATCATAGAAT
>WAAB01023594.1:0-10020 GCA_013389865.1 Piaya cayana | reverse complement strand
CCCTGCCAGCTTTTTTTCTGGAAAACAGGGATCCTGAGCTGCTAGGATCTCCTTTTTGAAGAGCTCCCAGCCCTCATGGGCTCCCTTGCCCTTAAATACTGTCTCCCATGAGACTTTGCCAACCAGCCTTCTGAAGAGTTCAAAGTCTGCCCTCTGGAAATTCAATGCTACTGTCACTGGAAGTGTAGACTGGTGGGTTCCCTGGTGTTAGCTGACCAGGGGGTGCTTGCTACTCTCAGTGTAGTTTTTAGAAGTCTCTTGTATCCACTGATTTTCCCAGAGGCTGGTGTGTGGTAGGGGGTGTTGTCCACCCACTCTGTTCCCTGCTCCTTGGCCTGGGTGTCTATACAGTTGTTTTGAAAGTGTGTCTGTATTGTCTAACAGTTCTTTCTAGGTTGCCATGTCACCATAGGGATTGCTTTTCAAGGCCCAGGATAGCATTCAGGGCGGTGGCATGGGGCATGAGAGATGTTTCCAGCTCTCCAGTGGTTGCTTTCACCCCTGTAATCACATGGTGCTTGCCTTGGTGGGTTTAATTCTATCCCAGCATAACTCAGGACAAGAGATATGAGATGGGAGCAGGATCACACAGGGCTTCTGCTGGCATGCTCACGCCTGTGTCTAAGCTGGCTGTGGGATGCATGTCCCTCGTTACAGCTTCATTAGGCAAAATGACTTTTATAGTGGGATGATCCACTGATAGCTGTAAAGCCGGGTGGAGATGAGGCGCAGGTGGCTTTCTCTAGGTCTGGTTTTGCAAGGTCACACAGCTGTGTGCGAGCACAGGTGGTGACCAAGCTGGTAGCATGCGCGGTGACGCTGCAGTGACAATCCTCTCTGGGCAGGGATGTCGAGGACACTTTTCATTCACCTCCTTGTACTTTTATTTTGCTTTTTCACACCTGTGTTTGCTGGTGTGTTGGGGTCACTTGCAGTTCAAGAGTGCTTGTGGCCAGGGTGCATCTATGGGATGGTGTGTGGAAGCCGAGCTTTGCTTGTTTACTTGGGGAAATTTGAGCCAGGCAGATGGTGGCATCTGAGTTACAGCCTCTTTGCTCTGTGCTAATCGCTGTGAATGTCACAACATGACCAGGTTAGCTGCCGGACAGGGATCAGATGGCAATCAGATAGTGCAGTACAGCTCAGTTGTGTACAGCGCGTGGGATTCCCATCCCTGTGGATGGAGCCCCTCTGGGCTGCTTCACCCCTCGCACGGGGTCACAGCTGCCCCATCCTCAATGTAGCTGTACAAGCACTAATGAGCAGTGCAGTGCTGGACATGGAGCTGGCCTGACCCCTTCTCTACCTCCTTGCAGAGCCTGGAAGGGCAGCAGCTCTCCTTGAAGTCGTATAGTTCCTATGGGTTCCTGAATAGACATTCCTGCCTCGTACAGCCTCCAGTTGGGAAGCTGCCAACCTGATCTGTGCGAGAGAGTGGGGGTCTGATTCACAGGTTGACAAGGTCTGGCAGGTGTGGGTCTGTCTGGGTGTGGGTCTGTGTGGCCCAGCCCTGTGACAGGTGTGAGCCACTGCCATGGTGCTTGTTAAGCCACCACCGGGTCTTGTAGCAGCTACACTTTAACTGCTGCAGCCCAGGCTTGAATTTTCAGGTGAGGAAAGAGTGTGCATGTGTAGTGCAAGAAAACTGTGAGGGTGATCGTCTTTTTACCCTCCTGAGGCACTGGACTGAATGCTTTGCCCTGCTGGGGTTACAGCACCTTTCATGCTGTTATCTTGTTACAGCAAAGATGCTGCTGTAGATGACTGACTCACTCGTGCCTCGTGTGCTATGGCTCTACATGGCCTCCACAGGACCAGAACATGCTGATCTGGGCTCCAAACAGCAGAAGAGCATCACGGTTGGATTGGCTACCTTTCCAGCAGGGAGAGCTCCCCTGTGCCTGGCCTGGCACCTGGTTCAGCAGCAGGTGAAACCCATCTGGGATTTAGAGAGGACATATGTGAGTGCTTTCCAAGATCGAAGACTGCTGCCCTCAGGGATCCCTCTGCAGCAATTCTGCTTCTTGTGCCCACTGTCAATATGGCGTATACACCACCATGAAGACGCCCTCCTGAGTCTGCCCGTGGCCCAGCTGTGCCTGGACCTGGGTGAGAGCTCCCTGCTCTGCCAATGTTCTTGTCTCAGACACAAGCCCTACGGGTTTCCTTTCCAAAGCCTTCTGGACACTGGCTCTGCCACTGTAAGGGTGATGTCTTCCGTGCTCATGGAGCCCTGCCTGCTTCCTGCACTGATGGAGGAGCACTCTGGGACTAGGGTCAAAGGCTCTATGCTCAGCTCAGCTCAGCAGCCTTCCACCCTCCATAGACCAGTGCTAAATAACAACTCTTTCCTACAGCCAAGCAGTGCTGAAGTGCCTTTGCTGCAGTCTCCAGAGATCAAGAAGGTGAAAAACACTTACAGCTTCCCCATTGCCTCATGGCCCCGCTCTGGGGACAATGGGGACCGCTCGCCTGGCATCCTGGTTGAGGAAGCAATGAAAAGCAGTGACCTTGTGTTGGAGCAAACCACAGTCCCCTCCTTGACCCCTGCACCCAGTGATGCAATCCTCAGGAAGGACCAGTGCTCACAGGAGGATGCTGAGAGGAGAGTGCACAGCTTAGCAGTGGAGGAGCCAGAGGTCAGCCTGACAGAGGCTGTGCAGCAACTGTCCAGACAGGCTGCCACACACAATGGCTTTGGATGTGAAGTTGAAAGCTCTGGCCTTATGGCTGTGAGCAGCCTGTCCGACTGGAACAGCAGGAAGGGACAGCACACTGTAGCACAGCTCACCCTCAAAGAATCCATCACTCCCCTGAACTTGGAGCTGAGTAACCATCGCCTTAACGGTAACTCGACTCTTATAGGCACTGACAGTTCTGTTGTCTGCACTGGGCTTATCAGCATCCATCTATTGACCTCTCACGCTGGCTCTCCCAGCCACGACGCTGACTGCCAGCTTGTGAGCATGCTGAGCTCGCACAGTGGGGACCAGATGGCGGGAGCAGAGCCTCTGCACCCCGCTGCTGTCTCTGAAGTGGCAACTCAGATATCCACCATTCAACTGGAGAAAGAGGAGAAAGGGGCCCAGGCTGTGCTCCCAGAAAAGCTCAAGTAAGTAGGGCCAGGAGGAGGAGGGAGGCTGTGGTAGGCTGGGCTGGCTGTTAACATCTGCGTGTGTTGGGAGAGAACATGGTGTGGCACTACAGGGGTGGCTGTAAGGATAACTAGGGACTGTGTCCCTAAGCAAAACGCATCTGTGGCAGCCTGGTGCAGAGGGAGCTTTCCTGCCGCCATCAGCTTGATGCAGGCACTTGTGGTGACTCCAAGCTCTTCCACCTTCTCCTTCAGCCACAGTGTAGCATTTCTAGCTTGCTCCCCACGCAGTCATGAGGCCCTGCCTGCTGTGGCAGGCTCTGCGTGTATCTTAGGTGAAGCCAGCTGTCAAGCCAGGTCCAGGACAGAGACATGGATCCCTAAAGGGACACAGAGCTGCTGCAGGACAGGGAGGATGCAAAGACATGTTGCTCCTGCTTGGAGAGGTTGTCCTTGTGCCTCTTCCTTTCTCACTGCTCTGGAAGATGTTCCCTCCCAGGGTACCCCGGGGCCTCTGCATCTCGGTAGCTTGGCACTGCTGTCAGTCCCCTGCCCATGTTATCTCATGCTGCCTCAGAGGCTTCTGAGTCTTTGACCCTGCGAAGCACATGCCAGTCCTTGAGAGGTGATGTCCTTTGTCCCAGTATCGCTGCTGAGAAGTCACTGCTGGAGCCTGCCCATCCCCATGAAGCAGAGGAAGAACTTCCTGATGGCCTGTACGAGAGCTGCAGCCAGGAGGAGGAGGAAGAGAGTGAGTGCTGGTTCCCAGGGAGGGCTGTGCTCAGGGCCTCAAGGTGGGGAGGGTGGGGGCTGATGGGAACTGGTGGTGAGCACTGCTGTCCTCCTGTCTTACATTGATGCTGTCATTTCAGGGTGACCTAGAGATTATTCTGAACCCAAATGCTATTTAAAAGCAAGGAGGAACTGTGCTCTGGGAAGTGGGCTAGGGTTGACCACTGTCCTGCTCCAAAACCCCATGGGCTTACTGTACAGGGCTGTCTTCTCCACCCCCTGCCCTGCTTTTTGTGCCACCAATTAGTGGGCAAACCCCAGGATCCAAGGATTCTGAGTAGCTGGGAAGGTTTTTTTTCCCTGGGGTATTTGCTTTCTCTCTTCTCTTCCTAACTCTGCGTGCACTCACTCTTCACCTAGACAAAACTTGAGTCTGTCCCCTCCTGTAGGTGACCTGGATGCTTCCTCTGATGCTGGTGTGTCATCCGGTGGCTCTGCGGCTCTCCTATCCAGGTGAGTAGTTGTAAACAGTGAACGGAACTTGACAGTTTTGCTCAAACATTTCTTTATACTGCTCTCCCTGGTGACAGAGGAGAGCAGTATCATCCTTTGTGGGTCATCTTGCTCCCCCAGCTGTGGGAGCTGTTCCTTATACCAGGGCTGCCTTTGGCTTTGCTGTCTGTCCAGCAGCTTGCTGCTTTTCCATCGTACTATCTCACCTGGGAGATGAGGAAGGCTTTCTGTGAGCGGTGTCAAACTTCAGGTTGCTGCAGGGCTCTGGGTGTGCACATGTGATTGATAAAGTCCTACAAAATGGTGTAAATTAAACCAGCACCTTTTTCTGGCAGGACACGGCTGGTTAGCCTCTGGGAGCAGATGGAGGAAAGCAGCACTTGGGCCAAATGCTTCCTGCAGTGTGGAGGGAGAAATGTCAGCCACATCCCTGTATGAGCTCGGTGCTGGGCTGGCCTCAAAGCCTTTGCAGCTGCCTCCTGCTTTCAATCTGTTGTGGATCAAAACCATTTTTGTGCCAGAGAATTTTAATCAATATAATCCATTGCCAATTAAAAAACTTCTAATTACTGATTCTAGTATTGAAAAAATAAATATATAAAGACTTGGGGAAAACACCTCTTCTCCATTTCTTGTCTCCGCTCCTCTTGCTGCAGGCTACACTCACTCCTGGATTGCCTTGGTAAGAAGGTGAACATACAGTCAGTAAAACTCCACTGCTCTTTCCTGCAGCACACCAAACCCAAGAAGGTTACAACAGCTGAATCATATAAGCATTAGAATTTCCTCCCTTTGTTCCTGTGGACTAGATTATAGGGTTTATCATGTAACAGACTCCACCCGTTGCCCTTGCAAAACACAGTCCCAAGCGAATGACAACACTTGGCCCATGTATTCATTGCAAGCTCATCCCCTCATCACTGCAGACTGCATCACTGGCCTTAGCTCCCATTGCAATGATGCAATTTTCGCTTACCAAGATCAAGGTTCCTTCCAGCTTTCCCCTCATTCCCCCTCGTGGGCTGCTTTTCACCTTTAGCTGACCACCTGCCACTTTGTCTCTCCTAGGAAGCATATCGGGTGCCTGGCCCAGCCCACTGAGGCTCAGGAGAAAGTACTCAAACCAGCTCTTGTCTGCAGTTTATTCCCTAATGTGCCTCCAACCATCTACTTCAGTACTCGGGATGAGAGAGGTGAGCCAGTGTCTGTTGCAGCGCAGGAGGAGAGCACTCAGCCTGTTACTTGCGATCGGTGGTGCCAGCAGCTCCCCCTCCCAGGATAAAACCCAGTAGTGGTGTGAGATCCAAAGAGCTGGAGTAAAATGATGGCTGCTCCCACAGCCTGGAGCATGAGTCAAGTTGCCATCAACTTTTCCAGCATCCTGGATCTCCCCAGCCACAGTATCTTCTGCTCCACGCTAGTTCTGTGAAGTGTGCTATGCATCTTCCTCTGAGGGCCTGGTTGCCTGTGCAGCAAACCATAAGAATTTGCCTAGGTGCAGATGTAGAATATCTGAATATTGAGTTTGTTTTCCTTCTGTCCTTTTGCCTTCCTAGTGGAAAAGCTGCCTTGGGAGCAGAGGAAGCTGCTGCGATGGAAAATGTGCACAGTCACACCAAACATAGTGAAGCAAACTGTTGCGAGGTCCCACTTCAGAGTCAGCAAGAGTAAGTGGTAGGAGGCTGGCAGCATCCAACAAGTTGTGTTCTCCCTCACCTCCAACTCGTGGCTGTGAGAAGGTGGACTGCCTGCAAGGAGCCAAGTAGGAGCAATACAGGCTCGGCACTGTAGGATGTTCCTATTTCTGCCTCTCTAACCAGCAGTATCCAAGTGCTCTGTGGGTTCTGGCAGGACCTGATCTCCCTCTTGGCTTGTCCCTGGACTGGAGGGCAAGAACTTACTCTTGGGTTATCAGGAGCTGAAGCAGTGTGTGGGGCAGGAAACCTGTGCTTTGCCTTGTTTGAGGTGTGCCTCTAGATGGTGCTGCCACTCTAAGGAGGCTGGCGCTCATCTGGTGCCAACCCCAGCATTGCTGTTCCTTGCCCTGTGTGCTCAGGAATAAGCTGTCATAGAATCACAGAATCATAAAATCACCACATTGGAAAAGACCCACTTTATCACTGAGTCCAACCATTCCTATCAATCACTAAACCATGTCCCTCAGCACCTTGTCCACCAGTCCCTTAAACACCTCCAGGGAAGGTGACTCAACCCCCTCCCTGGGCAGCCTCTTCCAGTGCCCAGTGACCCTTTCCGTGAAAATTTTTTTCCTAATGTCCAACCTAAACCTCCCCTGGTGGAGCTTGAGGCTGTTCCCTCTTATCCTGTCCCCTGTCACTTGGGAGAAGAGGCCAGCTCCCTCCTCTCCACATCCTCCTTTCAGGTCATTGTAGAGAGCAATGAGCCAATGTCTGTGGCCAGAGTGTTCTCAGGGTTGGGATTTTTCTGCTGAAGAAACATGTAGGAAAGGGCTGGGGAAGCACTGAGCATTTGCAGCTATGATCCATACCCTGGAGTGTGATCTCCCAACAATAATTATGAGGCTCCTGTGTGTGTTGGGAGGCTTCTGTACACACCATTTTGGGTTGTTATGGGAAATGAATGGCAGAGCAAGACCTAGGAAGTCTTGCAATCCTACACATCCCTTTGCAGTGCAGCACTGTTAAGCCAAGTGCTTCATTCACCTGCTGTGAGCAGTCAGGTGAGTCAGGGTGCAGGGGAATTAAGGCCATTCATTTGAGTCTATGTCTTCCTGGATCCCTGAAATAATCATGTTTGCAAGGATATGACCCACCTGGTTAACTGGATCCCACTCACAGACTTTAGTTTGGCAGCTTCATAGCAGCCAGTATTGAGTGCTTTATGCTATTGCTGTGCAACATCCCTGCCACACTTCTGCTGGCCCCAAGAGATGGGGTGCTGGGGCGTTGAATGACTGTTGTGGGTGGCAGCATACTTGGTCATGGACTTCTCTGTTTTTCCTGCAGAAAGCAATGACTGGCTGGGCTGCTGGGGCCACCACATGAAATCCTCCAGCTTCAGAGTCATCAAGGAGCACCAGAAGGTAGGCAGTGTTTTGGTCTGACCTTCACATGCATGAAGAGCATCTTGGGAGTAGTTTGGGAGCCAGGTGTTTTCCGTGCGGGCTCTGCAGTGTCCCTTCCAGAGTGTGGCAGCTGGCATTTCTGTGCTGGGAGATGAGCCCAAGAGACAGGCACAGCTGAGTGAGCATCCCTGCTGTGAGGGTGGATCTTGTACAGACTGAGGCTGTAGCCAAGCCATGTTCGCTTGTGAGCTCATCTAAATTCAGTCACTGTTGCCTAAAGCAGTCCTTCCTCAGGCAGAAATAAGCCATAGGGCCAGTGCTCTCCCAGCCAGCACAGCCAGAGGAGATGTACCTAACTCATTACAAAAGGGTCAGGAGTTGCCTGGGGAACATGTGAGGTACCAGAGGTTTGATACGTATTGCGTGTACATGTTTCTTCTGGAGAGCCATGGCACTCCAGACTGCTTGGTCTTCAGACGTCTAGTGTTGGAAGCCACCAGCCTCCTGCTGCCGGGTTGTTCTGTCCCCAGAGCCTGTGTTACACAGGCAGGACTATGGCATGCAATTTAGAAACAAGTGGGAAACCACTGGGGTGGAGAATACTGCCAGAGGAAGCTCAAAGGTTCAGGGTTAGTGCCCTGCAGCTGCTCAAAATTAAGACAGGATGAGGTGGTGGCTGCTGGCCTTGTAGCCATTATGGGTCACTGTGGGTGTTTGTCCCTGCAAAGCTTCAGGAGCGTGCCAATTCTGTCTTGGTGTGATCTTGGGAGGGGAGCAAAGAGTGTTAACTTGCACTGTGTTCAGAAAGCATGTATCCTCTGGCCAGGGAGCAGCACAGTGTGGGCAAGGAGGTGGGGAAGAAGGGAGATCTCACAGCATCTGGGTTCCTTTCCAGCTAAACCACTTCCCTGGTTCATTTCAAATTGGGAGAAAGGACCGTCTGTGGCGCAACCTGTTGAAGATGCAAGCTCGCTGTGGGAAGAAGGAATTTAACTTCTTCCCCCAGTCCTTCATCCTGCCCCAGGATATCAAATTACTCAGGAAAGCGTGGGAGGAAGGAGCTAGCCGCCAGAAATGGATTGTGAAACCAGTAAGCCCAAAGCAGAGCTCAATCCCCTGTTCCATTGTAATTGCAGGGAGAACATCTGATCCCTTCTTGTTTGTGTTTTTCAGCCAGCATCAGCAAGAGGCATTGGTATCCAGGTCATCCACAAATGGAGCCAGCTCCCCAAAAGGAGACCGCTGCTGGTGCAGAGGTGAGTGAAGGAAAGCAAGATTGTCACACAGCCTGGGACTCCTGGTGTCTAGTCTCTCTGTCGAGATCTGGGCCACTGCCACTATGTGGCAGAGCAGAAGTGCCTGATTTCATCCAGAAACTTCTCGACTGCCTGTAATGCTGCTGCTGGAATGCTGTCAGCTGCAGCTGGCCTTACCAGAGTGCTGCTGTCTCTGTGTAGATTTTTGAGGTCTTGGATATAGACTGGCTCCATGGGCTTTCTGGAGCTACTGCCTGGGAAGTGATCTAGCTTCATCTCTGCTGTGATGCTGCTTCCACTGCTTTGTACTCTGGGATTTGTCATCTTTTGAGATAAACAAACCTTATCTAGTGCTCACAAGCACAGTGTGAAGAGAAGTCTCAGGGGAGAGGTGACAGTTGCCAAATATTTTTTCCTATCCAAGTTAGAATGGGGCAGTAAGAGCTTCTGTGTGTGTGGACGTTTTCTTGGAATAACAGAATTTTCAGAATCTCCTTCCACTTCTGCAGAAAAATAGAATAGTTTTGATTTGAGGCTGCTTTCTGGGAAGGTTCTTGGGAGGACAGGAAAACCATCTGGTGTTAGACAGACAGAGAATTGCTGTGTTGACTTGTCTGTTCTCCCTCTCTGCTTCCTGTGCAAAGTGATAAGCTTCCCTGTGGAGAATCCTAATCTCCTGGGGTGAATAATCAAATGATTTGAATGAAAATTTCCAGCTATTTCTGTTCACTGAACAAAACCATCAGCGGCCCAGTGTGTCTTGATGTTCCTGAATGTTGTGATCAGTCTTGTGACTGTGGAAAAGCTACTGTGCCTTAGAGCCAGGGAAAATCTCTTCAAAATGGAACTGAGCAGAAGGAAATACTGCTCATATGCTGCAGGAACTCTCTGTACATGGGAGAGCTTTTTTCCCTCTCTCATTTTGACTGTGAAAGCACTTAGTGTGGAAATGCTGTGCAAAAGGGCTTCTGCACTGATCCCTGGTTTTGCCAGGCCTTTTGAGGTGGGGCTCTATATGGTCATGCTCACAGGAATCATAATGATCCCCTAGTGCTTGCTTCCTTCTACAGATATCTGCACAAACCCTACCTCATCGGCGGGAAGAAGTTTGACCTGAGAATCTACGTTTACGTCACTTGCTATGATCCCCTCAGGGTCTACCTGTTTAAGGATGGATTGGTTCGCTTTGCTAGCTGCAAGTAGGTTGTACAAGAGAGTGGTGCTGGGGGGGCTGCTTTAGCGCTAAGGCACGTGTGGCTGCGGTAGGAGGGAGTCATCTTGTATATGGTGATGCTTAAAGCTGTAGCTTACTTGCTTAAGAAACCATTCGGAAACACGTGGAGTCCCTGCCAGTGACAGTGTTCACAGAATCACAGAAT
>WAAB01023592.1:17199-44261 GCA_013389865.1 Piaya cayana | reverse complement strand
ACACAGAGTCCAGCCTTCAGGCCAGTGTTGTGCTGCACATACCCCTCGACCGCAGGATAATCTCAGTGGAACACAGGAGCCTGCAGGCAGTTCCTATGCAGTACTAGAGATTAAACCACCTGAATGACCTTGCCTTTAAAAAGTGTAGCAAGACATTCTCATATGAACATTCTTGGTTTGCTGACAGTAGAAATGATCAATAAGATCATTTTCCTTAAGGCAAAGCCTATATGATCTCAAAGGACCAAAACCAAGTAACCTTTCTGTGAACGGGATGCACGTAGTTCGCTGTGTCCTGGTTGGTGACCTGTTCAATGCCATGAAACTAGGGGTTTCCAGCAGCTGAAAGAACACAAGATTTTCTACACTATCCTCTTTTCCTCTATAGTGTTTACACCAAAATATGTGATCTTCAGCGATACTTTACAGACTCTGAGTGACTTTCTTACTGGGATCATAAGAAATCAGCACCTTCTGCTGCAAAACAATACTGTGCTTTCTTTCTGTAGCCTGAAGTAGAAAGGTATGATTTGTTTTCATTTGTCTAAGTTTATGTGGCTTCATTCTGCTTCATCAGTTTCTAAGGATTTCTTAGGATAAGAAATGGAAGGCAGTCTTATAATGAAAAACTAGTACCCATCTTCAGTAAGTGATAGTTGTGTGAAGCATTTCTAACAGCTCTATTTATATTATGGAGAAAAAATAGGCTAAAAAAAAGAAGATGCAGGAAGTTTCAAATAAAAGTGAACATGAATTTTGTACCTGGGAAAACTCTCTATTTTACTCCAAAAGTTTGAAAGTTGAAGTTAAAAGCGGTTGCTAAAACAGGCATTCTTTTGATATGAGACAGGGTGAGAGAAAAGATCTAAAGTAAAGCATATAGTCACTCTCCATAATATCTGAAAAGTCATGGCAATCAGAAGTAGTCCCTGGTGACTGGAAGAAGGGTAACATTGTGCCCATTTTTAAAAAGGGTAGGAAAAATGACCCTGAGAACTGACCTGCAAGCCTCACCTCTGTGCCTGGGAAGATCATGGAACAGATCCTCCAGAATTAAAAGCAGTAGAAATCAAAAGAGTTGTGTTTATGACTCTTCTGTGATTCTTTGCAAAAACAGTGAGACAGATGGTGACAGAATGGACATTCAGAAAGCTAAAGTTCCCCGTTGCACAGGGAAGAGAAAAATATAATTAATTGGAATCCTATGAAACATTCTGATAAATATTTTATTTATTAGACAACGTCAGCAAGATCAATCTTACCATAAGTGAAAATGCTTTAAAAATTGACTGAAACTTCAATTACCTGGCCACGAAGCAGTGAGAAACAGACTCATTTAAGCATGAGGTGTCCATCAGCTTCCCTCTATTTACCGTAAATATGACCAGAGCTTTCTGAGAGGTCTTCAACTATTTTTTCACTAAGAGCAAACAGGAGATCAGTTCTTATCTGGCTGATGATAATACTGAAGGGCCTGTTATGTGGCTCTCTATTTGCCCTACAATGTGTGATAAGCAGCTTCTTTTTACAGGAGCAGTGCCTCCAGATCGTGCTTTGTTATAGCTCTTTCATACTGAAGGTTGATTTGTTTTACAGTCTCTGTATCATCATAGCTATATTGGCACAACAGCAGTGGAAATTAATCCCCTTCCAAAGGAGATACAAAAATTATGTCCTCATTATCAAGTCTTTATGACAAACAAGAGAAGATTTGTAGAGTGAAACAGTTAGTGGTAGGAATTGGATATCCATGGGGGTTTTTATATTGGATTTACTTTCATCTCATTCTGTTGCCAAAAGGCTCATTTGCAGCTGGACTTCACCTCCCAGTTTTTCTTTCACCTAAAATCCAGTACAACTGTAGTAAAGCCACCTCATAGTGTGAACTGAAGAAAGAAATCAGATGTCAAGAGTGAGTTTTAAAGCGAATCTTCAAAAGTTCAATCCTGATTTGAACTAAAACGCTATGACCATATTGTCCATAAAAACAGAGTTTCATGCTGGTGTGTATTTACTTCATTTTTAAATGGCATAAAGTCCATTACATGATATTCTGATTATAAAACTGCTGAGATTTTTCGTGCCCCTATTCAAAGTCAACTTGCTAGTACTGGCAAAAGTCTATTTCATAAAACTGGTATACAAGTAACATAAAAGGTAAATCAGAACAAAGTGTTTCTAAACATGAGACAAAGATTCCTGTGTGTACATCACTCTTGTAAAAATGATATATTCCTCAAGCCATAGACAAGCAGAGCTGCTGACACCTAGTGCAACTTTTGTATTTTCTGAATTTATTAAAATTATTTAAAATGCGGCATCAACCATTCAATGCACAAAATTTTTATCTGTTGGACATTCAGGAGAAAAAATGGATAGAGATCACAAAACCTTTATGTGCATGGACATAAACCTTTAAACTATGATTTGCACAGCACCTATCATTAATTTTAGGAGTCATCCAGTCATATTCTTCCACAAAGCTTTAAGAGTGTATGAGTAAACTCACATGCACATGAGAATGATAAATGTATTCCCCTGCCTCTCAGATATTATTTATATTCACCAGCGCAGTGGCCATCATTTTTATGTAATGCAATGCATTGTAATGATTTCTAAGTAAATAAATACTTTGAAATAAAATAAATCAGATAACTTCAGGCAAGAGCTGTTGGAATTTTTTCAGTGAAACTTTTATTGTTTGGGAGAGCCCATTTATCACAGGTATTTTTTGGATTAGCATGAATGACTCTTACTGGGGAAGGCTTCTGCTGTCTCATACGGACATGCTGGTAATACAGAAAGAAATGCAAGTAACAGAAACTCTTGCACTTGCATGAGGTCTTTCTATGTCTTTTTTCTGTGGGTGGTACTTTTCTTATATCTGGAATGAACTATTTACTAGTGCAGAAATAAAGGTTGTCACATGTATACTAAAGCAATAGTCTCCAAACTGTTTTGATTGCACCAAAAAAAGAAANTTTATTTTATTTTATTAATTTATTTTATATTATTTATTAAAGGTATAAAAATATATTATCTTCCTGCATTAAAATGGATTGTCTCGAGCACCCCTGAAGCGTGCACATATCCTACCTTTGAGACCACTGAATTAGAGTACCTACCTGGAAGAAATTAATCCTGTTTGTTCATTTGAATCTAAACGAGCAGGGACTTGGTTTTCCACCAAAACTCCTTCTAAGGAGTCTTGACTTTTCTATGACAGTTAAGATAGTAGTACCACATTCCTTTTGTCCAAGTTCCTCTCTCACATCACTAGAAGTAACATGTGTTATTGTTTCAGCTGTCATAACAGTGTGACCAGCAGGACCAGGGAGGTTCTTCTCCCTCTGGACTCCGCACTGGTGAGACCACTCCTCGAATCCTGTGCTCAGTTCTGGGCCCCTCACCACAAGAAGGATGTTGAGGCTCTGGAGCGAGTCCAGAGAAGAGCAACAAAACTGGTGAAGGGGCTGGAGAACAGGCCTTATGAGGAACGGCTGANAACTTTTCACAGAAAGGTTCATTGGGCACTGGCAGAGGCTGCCCAGGGAGGTGGTTGATTCACCTTCCCTGGAGGTGTTTAAGGCACAGGTGGACGAGGTACTGAGGGACATGGTTTAGTGTTTGATAGGAACGGTTGGACTCAATGATCTGGTGGGTCTCTTCCAACCTGGTTATTTTATGATTCTAAATCTTGATCGTTTGCAAGACAACTCCCTAGAGCTTCAGTATGAGGAAGTAGTAAAGACATGTGCCTATTCAGTAAAACTCCCTTTATCCAACATAATGACTCAAGAAGAGTTATCTGTCTGTATTTGTGTAAGATCATCAGAGTTACTTTTCAGTTATTCTTATTAGACAGTCACCTTTTATACGTACTCAAGTCTCAACTGTAGCTGATAGTTCTCAAGGTTGCACACCTGAGAGCTTATTCAGCCTTGTTTAGGCTCAGACACAATTGCTTGATACCCATTTCTAAATCCGAAACAGAAAGCCCCCAAAAGCATCCCAGTTCTTCCTTCCAGATGCCTGTCTCTGCTTGCCTGATTTCCTAGATGCTCCATTCAGGTGACCCATACCTGTGCAGAATGCCTTCCAGAGTGATAAACACCTCTCTTTCTCCTAATGCTAAGCACATTTAGCATGCAGGAACCCAATCTCTACCCATATAAGAGGCAAAAAAAATGGACTTGCAGTAAGCAGTTAACTTCATCTGCTGGGCTGGTAGGTTGTACACCATTTGTATAATGACTAGCTCTTCAAAATTCATCAGTTGGATAGAAGATAAAGCCACTTGAGCTCATTCCACGAGATGTGGGATTAAGCATCTGGCCTTCAGTTATTGTGAGGTGGAAGATCGGCCACCTGCCTTCAAAACTGACCTGCTGAAAACTGAAAATAGTCAGAAGATAGGCCAGGCTGCTCCCTAATACCTAGACAATTAATGGAACAAAGACATTGAAAGCTCTGAGAACAGTCTGGAACCATAACTCAAAAGCCTCTTTTTTCATATCAAGTGTTCTCACTGCTACAAACATATTTACTCATGCTGGGTCTTAATCTGGTCCTGTGACAGTTTTCACTCAGTAAGGGTTTAAGATGCAAGAGAAGACATGGAAAGTCGTATTATTTATTTGTAGTGGAAAAGAAAATAATGATGCTTTTCATTAATAGATTTTAAGGTATGTGACCCATGAATACAAAAATCTACTGACCTGATGAGACCAGTGATACAGTTACTTCTTTACACGTAGTTGTGAAATCCCAGGTATGATGCAAAGCCATAATTTAATCAGGGTAATAAAAACATTACCTTTGGTAATCAATTAACACAATAAAATTTACATTGCTGATACAAAATCATTAATATATCTTGTCATTTCAGCACATCAGCAGGTAGTTTATTTTGCTGAAGAAAGAAAACCTGTGTTAAAGTCCTCCACAGACTGATGTGATCACAGATCCTACACAACTGATCTCTAACCACTCTGAAACATTAAGAATTATGTTAAAACCCATTGGCATGTGCAATGGATAAGTCATGAACAGGCAAATTTTGCCCGGTTTGCCCTCCCAATAATAAAAAATCCAGAATTCATTCTCTGCCCCAGAATATTTTCTAGAATATTTTCATGCAGAAAACCACTGGGCAAGCACTTTTCAAATAAGGATGAATTTGAATTGCTTTTCTCCCACACCTACCTTCCTGAGGCTCCATGAAAGTACAAGAAGAGATGGTCAATGGCCAGTTGAATCACAGAGCTCTTCCTATTCAAAAGCATTTAATAAACATAAATTAATCATTTCAGACACCATCAGAGTGTAGCACTATACAGGCTAAATTTGGGGAAAACATTTAAGTGTTTGTATAATACATTGTTTACCTACAATATTGCAATTAACCTCAATGCATTTTTATATATGGATACTTAAACAAATTTGCATATGAAGCTCTTGCTTATCCCGCTTGCATTCATTTTATGTACTTACTCAATGTAACTCATTCATCACTCACTGAACGCTGAGTTTCAGTACATAAAAGCTTTCCTCCAGAGACAAAATATGAATTTATGGTTTCATGCCACAACTGCCTCCAACTGCTTACTCTATTCGCTCCACCTCTCCTATCCATAAGTCCCTTGAAGCCAGTCTCTGCGTCTGATCTTCCTTAAGTAACAAAAGTTCTGACTTCTTCCTCCCAAGGGCTATGGAGCAGTTGATGAAAATGGGACTTACAAATGTTGGAGGCAAGGAAGATCAGCAAGAAGGAAATCAAAAACAATCAAAGGATTTTGGGGATCTTGGAAAGGAGGAGAGTGCATTAGGTGAACTACAAATTATCAAGGATAATTGAGAGTTTATTTTCTGACCATACAGATTTTCTGAAATAAAAGGTTATCTATGAATTGCTTTCAGAGTAGGTCTCTCACACTATTGTTCAAAATGTATCTACATCTACAAAGAATCATAGAATGGTTTGAGTTGGACGGACTTAAAGATCATTAAGCTCCAACCTCCCTGCCACAGGCAGAGACATCTTCCATGGGTTGCTGAAAGCTTCATCCAGTCCAGCCTTGAACACATCCAGGACTGAACACAGTACTCCATATCAGGTCTCACGGGAGCAGAGTAGAGGGGCAGAATCACCTCCCTCAACCTGCTGGTCATACTTTTGGTGCAACCCAGCACACAGTTGGCTTCCCAGGCTCCAGCACACGTTGCCGGCACATATTGAGCTTTTTACCCTCCAGCATCCCCACATTTTTCTCTTCAGGGCTGCTCTCAATCTATTATCCACCCAGCCTTTAATTGTGCTTGGGATTGCCCTGACCCAGGTGCAGGACCTTGCATTTGGCCTTGTTGAACTTCATGAGGTTCACACAGCCCCACCTCTCAAGCTTACAACGGTCCCTCTGGATGACATCCCTTCCCTCCAGCATGTCAACTGTGCCTCACAGCTTGGTGCCATTTACTGAGGGTGCCCTCAATCCTACTCTCCACGTCTCCAACAAAAATGTTAAACAGCACTATACCGATACCAAACCTTGATGACCACCACTCTTCACTGGTCTCCGCTTGGACACTGAGCTGTTGGCCACAACTCTTCAAGAGTTACCATTCATCCAATTACTTATCCACCAGCTGTCCCATCTGACAAATCCACATCTCTCCAGTTTATCGACCAGAATGGCATATGGGACAGTACCAGATGCTTTGCAGAAGTCCAGGTAGATGATGTTAGTTACTCTTCTCTAATCCAAAAATGCTGTAGCCCCATGATAGAAGGCCACCAAATTTGTCAGGCGCAACTTGCCCTTACAACCACATCTATATCTATGTATATATCTACATCTATGCATAAACATCTACATCTATGTATATACATCTACACATACACATAGATTCCTTTCTTCAGGGCAGGAAGCACATTTCCTTCACAGCCTGTGAAGCTCAAAGAAATCCTCAGTGCTGAGAAAACAAAAGCATCTCTTGACATAATCATATCTCACTGATCTTTAGGAATTATGATGATGCTTGGCCTCTCTGGCTGCAGTAGCCATATTTATTGAAGAACTGCTGAGAATTCAAGACAGAAGACAAAAGGCTGATTTCTCAAAAATGAACATGTAGGGAAAAATACAAAAACAAAGACAGAAGGCACAAGCAGCAGACCACTGTTTTAGGACTCTCTTGAGCACTCAGAAAGACAGCTAATGACCTTGCCAGTACACCTCAAGCCTACACTTAAAAACATCCATAGCCCCTGTATTATGTGAGTGCAGATACTGGTGACAGGGTTTTGAACTACGTCTTCTAATATAGTCATCTTAAACTTTCATGGTTAAAATGCCTCATAATACTAAAGTTTGAATATACTACATGATATTTCCATTTGTAAGTTGAAGTTACACAAAAAAGCAAAATGACATTTTTCTGTTTGAAAATATTTCCCCAGCAGCAAGTCACAGACCTGCAACAGTAAATGGCACTGTGAGGTTTTTTTAGATCCATTTGCAGAAAATTAAATATGTGTTTTATATCCACTTTTATGCCTAACATAATGGCAGCTACATCAAAAAGCCTGTATAGCTCTGGTCCAGGCTGTCATAGATTATTCTCTAGATGACTGAACCAAGTCCCCAAGAAATGTTTTCAAATAAATATAAACATTTATTTAAAGTAGTTACTTACAGGACAGGGATTTTTTTTTTCCCCCAGAAATATCACCCGCAGTCTCATTCTGGAAGCAACGTCTTGGCTTTAAGTGGTTTCTGTAGTGTTTGCAAACTCTTCAGACACACAGTTCATCAGGAATACAACTGAAAGTGCATGTTGTCTCACCCTTCACCAGTTTGTAGGCTACAAACAAAAGTAAAAGCCAGACCAATTATGGCTTGAACATTATCAGTCTCACACTGATAACTGAGTATCCTTTTTCATTCCTTTATTTTTCTAACTCCTAAAGCATAGGATATGCTTCCCTTTCAAGCTCCATCTCATTCCTGACCTATCAGCTCTCATACAGTTTAGAAATGATCAGTCCCACCACTCTGGTTTCATGAGATCAGCCTGCACTACGCATTTATTCAATTTTCTGACAACGCATCCACCTTGTCCCATGCCAATTTCATGTAGAATTTCCAATAAGCATTTACAAAGACTTTCTTTCTCCTCCTTCAAGGCACCTGCTGAAACATTGATTTACAGCTAAGATCACTGTCAATCACGCTAAACAATATCTCATTGTGTCTTTATGCTCACCCATTTTAAACACCCTTTCTCCTATCTGGTGCCTAGACTGTAAACTGTTGAGGAACTATCTTTTTGTTCTGTGTTCATATACTACCTGAAACACAGATTATGACTAGCTTTCCTATGCACAGATAGGAAGATAATAATTGATAAAGCACAGTAATTTTTGTGAGGAACATCAAGAAGAGAGGCATTCACAGGAGAAAAGCAGTATTTCATAATTCCCCAATGAGGTTTTTGATTAGCATCTGCCTGGGAAGAAGAATGCCATCCACTAAACTGGCATTAAGAGCATCCAGGTCTTTTTATAGTAATCACCTGATTTAAGTCAGGAAAACCTACATGATACGAGGGGGAAAAAGTTCAAGATAGCAAGGTGGAAGAAACAAAGGGATGGGAGGAGTTTTTCAATACTTTGTTTGTTTACCTGACATTTATCTACACCGTAAGAATCTGAATTTTTCCACAATGGTTATTCCACATTCATATTGAATGGATTGGAACATAAAGACCTCGTTTAAAAGTCATCACTGTTTACAATGTTTAAAAATTCACGAACCCACTGCATAAGCCACTTGCTGAGATTTATGCTAAACAGCGCAACACCTGCATAAAAGAAAATTGGGCATAAACTGGAGGGGGGGAAAGGTGCAAAAACTGATGTGCAGAGCTATTTCTGGATGATATCCACCTGTCTCAACTCGCACTGAAGAAAATACACAATTAAACAGCTATGGAGCTTATCAGAGCAATTTATTTTATAAGGTTAATGTATATCTGACACATGGTGGTTCATAACAAGAAGCAGGATGTGCCACAATGCTTACTTCCCATGAGTGCTAGTTTGTGTGTATGTTATACAGATTGTTCTACAGAAATATAATTGATTCCTTGTTTATTTGTTGTTTTTTTTTCTAAATGGAACACTAAATATCAAGCATTCTTTACAGAAAGCATAAAGTTAAAATAATATTTGAGGGCAGCATTAGAGAGGAATGATCACGGGGAAGAATAACAATTTTTCTCTTTTATTTATTATGTTAGCATTTGGGGACCCCACACTTGGACCAAAATACTGCTGTGCTTAGAACTGTGCAAAAACATAAATTAAAAAAATAATTAAAAAATAAAAACATTCCTGATCCTATAACCCCAACTTCATCAAGACTTGATTTTGATTTTATAACACTTATGTATACTGAGCCTTGTGCTCCACTCAGAATGCAAAGCGCAGATGCGCTTTGTAGTCAAGTGCAATTTTTTTTCTTTATTCAAGCTATAATAGGAAAGGTCTGCTAATATGTACCAGCACTTGCAGAAGGTTTAGACAAAAGCATCTCTCTTAGGTAATTCATAAAACTTTTTATGCAAGAAGAAGAAGATGAAGATGGAGATGATGAAGATGAAGATGGAGATGAAAGAAGTTTGCTTTCTAAAATTGGGGCAGAACATCAAGGAAACACGGAGCTTTGGTTCTATATGCAACCTGAACCATTTTTCAATATTAAAAGTCATCAAAATGTTGAAAATCTCAAAAATCTCTGATGCAATCAAAACATCATGGTACATCATAACTGTTCATTTGGAACACAATATTACAAGAAATTCCTTCTGTGGTGGACCTTCAACTTTGTGATAATATAGCAAAAATATTGAAAAGCAATGGTATGACATCAACCTCTATGTATTATTGACTACAGACGTCAAACTAGTTAAATACAACTAAGCCTAGGGTTTGTATGATGGCAGAAACACTTAAGAAGAAGGAGCAAATGAGGTGAGTTACTCATTGTGTTGGGCTGATAAAGTCCTCCAGAAGTTTCATCGTGGATGTTGTTTGCTAAAACATCTGCCAGAATGAGAGGTTTCATCTCCTTGGAGCTTTGCTTACTTTATGCCTGAATGACTCCATGGAAACAAGAGTCTCTGCTTAACTATCTCTGAAAGCAGGAATCATGCAAAAATGTTATTTTAATTACCACTCAATAAAAATTAATATTCAGCTTTGTTGAGGTTTTCTTCATGCTCACAATACTCTGATGGTAAATACTGCTTTGTCTTATGCACCAAATATTTTTTTTCCTGCTCTGTGGTCTGGCCACAAAGAGGAACTGACATTAACTACAGTAAATAATTTACTACCAATAAAATAGTTGCTTTCTGGAATTTGGCAGAGCAAAACATTGAAACCATAATCCTCTTCAGTGGTCATTACCTGAATCAGAAGTATCGCTATACAGATGTAAACATCCACACGAAGTTTACAGCATGTTTACCATTTATATGCTCAGCACAGTAAACCATGCACAGTTGTCAAGTTCCCCTCTTGTATGTGACCAGGCAAAACTATAAACCTTAACGTGTGATGATATCCACCACCTAAATGTTAACACATTAACAGAGTTATGATCAGGACANTCATTGCTCTCTAGAACTACCTGAAAGGAGGTCGTGGAGAGGAGGGAGCTGGCCTCTTCTCCCAAGTGACAGGGGACAGGATAAGAGGGAATGGCCTCAAACTCTGCCAGGGGAAATTTAGGCTAGAGATTAGGAGGAAGTTTTTCACAGAAAGGGCCACTGGGCACTGATAGAGGCTGCCCAGGGAGGGGGTTTGTTCGCCTTCCCTGTAGGTGTTTAAGGCACAGGTAGTCAAGGTGTTGAGGGACATGGTTTATTGTTTGATAGGAACAGTTGGACTTGATGATCCGATGGGTCTCTTCCAGCCTGGTGATTCTATGATTCTATGATTTAATTCAATACAATCTTTCTACTTGCTTTCCCGCAAATCAGGACAGAAGTTATTGTGGTGGAAAACATCACAGATAAAAGGATAATGCAAGTCTACTTCAAAATGGTAGGAGTTCCAATAGTCACATGTTATTACTTCTGAGATTTCCAAAAGCAGTATTCATGATGCATAATGCTGTAATACTGGCTCCTCAAGAGTTAGGAGTTTGGTAATTATTTCTCTGGTCAAATCAATCAGTCAAGTCTGCAAGGAGAAAATCTTACTTGCTGCTGGTCTCCCTTGTCATCTTATTTTGGCATATTTCCTTTCCCCTTCCTAGCCAGCAGCTATTTGCATAGCAAACTATTGCAAATGCCAATTAGGATTGTTTTAAACTTTTCCAAAGGTGATTCTCATTTTTCTTTTGCTGGCCAGACAAGTTAATTTGCAAATTTGTGATAAACAATTTAAGCAAGATGGGAGAATAATTGAAAAAGAAATCAAGTGCTAATAGTGTGATTAGTTCTGATACACAGTACTCTTCGAGACATATCAATTTCGTTCTTCACACTCTGTGGGACTGATTAGACAAACACAAGGTTAAGACATGAATAAGTTTGTATTGTATGTTCGTTATAATGATGCTCACTGATGAATTCCCTGTATTAGCTTGGATAGCTCTCAAGGAATCAACAAAAAGGTTGCAACACCCTCTCTACTGGCCTCATTTTACTAACAAATGGGAGTTTCTGTCACACACCTTTGTCCCTAGTATGAAACCCAAGCGGAGTTGTGGTGGCAGTGCTTCTCGGCAAGGTCATTTTCTAGGGTATCAGAAAAGGCAGCATTTGCCTTATCAACATGGTATAGCACCTTTTCCAAAGTGAGTGTTTTAGCTGTAGCTGAGAATCCCTCCAATGTCTATACACTGCACTCCCTTTGGTGCCATGGTCCAAGGCAGGGGTAGAAAGCAGATGCTGGCAAAGCAGAATCCTCACCCAGAAAGTCATCTGCAGTGGCTCCCTATTTGCCCGTGGATAGAGAGAGGCAGAGTAGCTAGATCACACATAGCTGAACACTTTGACAAAATCATCCAGGCAGTGAAGCTGGAAAAAAGACTCTAAGAACTGTGTGGACAGCAGTGGATAAGTTAAACTTTCGATGAAAGAAAGCTGTGCTTTCTCTATGACCTGCTCAGAGAATGCAAGCTGAATGCAGGCTGAATACCAGCTGAGTACTCAGCAAATACATCAGCTAGTTAACTGATGTTTCACCTGAAATTCATATTCCTCAACTGGCCTATCAATATCAAGTAACTTTGTGAATAGGTTTCTTAAACCTCTTGCGAAACTACTGCTTCTTCTTTTGGACTGCTTCTCATTTTTAATTTACGTCTTCTGTAACTGCTAACCAAAATAACACTGTGAAGTTTTAAATAGCACAAAGATATTTTTAATTCAGAACTACTAGTGCCTCTCCTTCCTCGCTCTTTTTCCTGTAAGACTTTTTCACAATCATGTATCAAAAATCCATTGTGACCACTTATACAAAAATTGCATCAGCTATTGCCCTTCATTTCCCTGTATTTCACGAATTTAGAAGGAAAGATGTGTTAGGGAGCAGGCAAAGGCATGTATGTAGCACATCTAATTCTCTTTGGCTCATGTTAGCTGTGGAGAGCCAGGAACTCAGTTATAAGCATTAGAAGTACTGCATCCAAACCATTATTTTTGAAAGCAGAAAATTAAAAACTTCAGCTGGAGTTGCAAACCTTCACATGGGTGTCAGAAATTAGACCATACAGCCCTCACTAGTGTTTTATTTTATGTTGTTTTTTCTAAAGATATGCTGCTCGATCCATCCTCCCATGCACAATCACACACACAAAAAACTGTATTCTAGTCCAATGATGGAGTAAATCCCATGGCTAAAAAACTCAATATACAGCTGTGAGTAAGTGATAAAACGACTTGCCAGCTCAGCTGTAAAGGCATGTAGGAGGGTGGGTTTTTTCCCTCCCTCTGGAACAATGTGAATAGGGTTGTGATTGCTACCTGGGGGGTTTTAACACATAAAGCAAAATGCCCATGTTGTGTTGTAACATCTCATCAGTGCATCATCACTCTTTATTGGATAGGTAATGACAGTTCAAAACTGCATGGCAACCTTGCCTTAAAATGATGATGTCAGGAAGCCTGATACCATATTAGTGTGCTCGCCCTTTTTAAACTGAAAGCCCATTTCTGCAAAAGCTAGATGTGAAAAAATCCAAATAAAAAGTAAAGATATTATTTTAAAAATGCTGATTCACTAAAATATAAATATTTTATATGAGTATCTTGGTTTCAGTAATGGTTAGCACAAACATAGGCAGGTTTTTAAGCAGGGGGGGAAAAAAAGTCTGATTCTAATATTCTTCCTAACTAACCTGGAAGGAAACTTGGACCTTGGGTCACAAATTTAGTTATTTTCAGAAGTTAGTGATATATGTATGAAAACTGGAGATCCTCAGGTTTCCAGATCTGGATCTGAAGATGACCCTCTGTGTATACAGAAATGGAGTCAGAGATCTCGACTATGAATTATCATCACAACTGGACTCCTGAAGTCAGTGAGTGCCAATTCACAGCACACGGCCTGGGAGCCTGGAGAGCACATACTAAGTAGGGACTCAGGGCTTCTGCACCTCCTGATGTGAATTTGTGAGCCTCCAAAATCTCAGAGCAACAGCCTAAGCCAAACTTTTCACTGTTTACAGACTCCCTGTTGTTAGAACAGAGTTCTTAGTTTGAGAGGGGCTTCCCAAGCTGCCTCCCTCAAAAATCACTGAAAAAAATAATTGTTCACAGTGCCAGAATGTGTAATGAATTTTGTTAGAAAGCCTGAGCTCAGGTGATATGTGGTGAGTTTGCTCGAGCTGGTGACAAGCCTCACAGACACCATACACTGAGCCATTATTCTTCTGAGACCCTTCCAGCCTTGTTTAGTCTTCAATGCTCTGATCAGTTCCTGTAGGTTTTAGATGTTGATAATCTCCTGAAAAGTGATTACTTATAATACATGGACATTTAGTGATTCCAGTGGGCCTCACACGAGAGTCAACTGTGCTTCTGTACAAGGGCAGGTTGGATGAGGCTTTGAGCAACCTGATCCAGAGGAAGCTGTACCTGCTCATGGCAGGGTGCTTGGAATCTGATGATCTTTAAAGTCCCTTACAACCCGAACCATTTTTAAAAGCACTGAAAGCCATCCTTACTCTGTTCTCACTTAAACCAAAGGGGCACCAGATACATAAAGTCAAGACAGTGTTAAGTACCTTTAAATACAGCACTCTGTACTCTCCTAGGGATACGGTTAGTAACTATCAGTCATGATTGTGCAAGGATAAAGACTTCACAGGCTGGCACCTATCTAATCTGCCGAATTTCATGCAGCACAACTGCATATAAATGTGTACATAGACCCCAGAGAGAGTAAAACTCATCATCCAGCAAGGTACCACCTCATGATGGATACTGATAAATGCTTAAACTGTGAACAACTGGTTGCTTAGCAACAGGCAAACACAAGACAGACTAAACTAGTATATTACATAGAGCACTTCAGAAAGGCTAATTTTACAAAGTTCAAGAAAATCTGAATACAGATAGAGATGTTTAGAAGGATTCCAAAGGAGGGTCTTCCAGTGCACTGTACAATGACACTAACACTCACCTTCCTCTACTGAAAAAAACTTTGCGAGATACATCCTTGGGATACCTGCCCTTTTCACTAACTTGTCCTATTGCAATACCCTGGCTGACCCAGATCATTCTCCTTTGCTCGCATTTCCAACTGATCATCTCCCAGCTTCTGGAGGAAATTCTCGTTATTAGTCCCTGAATGCACGACCTGGCACTTTTCATTATTAAATGTATTCTATTACTGCAGTCCTTGAGGTCATCCAATTTCTTCTTTGTATTGATAATACTTCCCAAATTTTGTCATCAGCAAATTTCATTACCACATTTCTATTCCTTCTGCCAAAATCATTAATTACACTATTATATGAGATCAACCTCCAAAACCAGTCCTTGAAGAACTCCACAGGCAATCTCCTTCCATCACAATTCTTCTATCAAACAATGTATTGTCATACTGTCTTTAGCCAGTTCTTCTCCTTTATGTCTATCTATTTTCACTATTTTTCATTTTAACTAATATCTTACCAATGGTGGTGTACTGAATGCTCAGATGAAGATCAGACAGAATGTATTGAATTTCCATTATTTTCCAAATCACCTAAGGCTGATAAAGAGTTTTACACTGTCGTAACTTATAGTCAGGAGTCTCAAACTGGTTAGTTGGCAAACCGAGTTAGATTTATGTTCACCTAAAATACACCAGGACAGTAGGGAAATTGCAGAAGAATAAATATATGATCATCTCAGGTAATATCTTCAAAGAAATGAATGTTTGAGACATCTGAACAACTAGGTTGTCATAAAACCCAAGCAAAGTTGTGGAGAGACCCAGAAATGCTGATAAAGGATTTCTCCAAAAACTTGATATAGGAATACAATTCATGTCAGGAATTTTAATTTTATGTGAAACAGAACTCATAAGAAAAAGTGACTTCTTTCTTTCATAAGACTGAGACTATAAACTTTTAATATATAGGCTCAAAAAGCTCTTGATATGCACTACATTTACACTGTGATTAATAAATGAGCATCATATCAACAATGTATGTAGTCAATAGGTTAAAAGCTACTATGGATGGTATATACCCTGAATCTTAGGCTGACTTTCAAGTCACCCAAAAAGTTGTGCACTACCCTCTCTGGTCTGTGTTACGTATTGTACCCCCCCGAAAAGCCACCCAGGTTATAGAATCAGAGAATCCTTAGGCTGGAAAAGACCTTTGAGGTCATCAAGTCCAACCATATCTGTTCAATAAATCATATTCCTAAGCACTTCATCTATCCATCTTTCAAATACCTCCAGGAAAGGTAACTCTACCACCTCCCTGGGCAGCCTCTGCCAGTGGCCAATAACCCCTTCCATGAAGAAGTTTTTCCTGATGTCCAATTTGAATCTCCCCTGGCAGAGCTTGAGGCCATTCCCTCTGATCTTATCTTCTGTCACTTGGATGAAATGAGCAGCACTCACCTCACTACAACCTCCTTTCAGGTAGCTGTAAACAGTGATGAGGTCTCCCCTCAGGCTAAATGGGGCACTTTTTCTTTTTTCCTGTATTTCATGAAGTGGAATTAGAGACAGGAAGAGAGATGAAGTAGGGTGAAAAATGCCAGAAATCACTGTTACTTGGAAACTTTTAATACTCAAAACTTGCACACGCAAGTTGGCTTGAAATACTTTCTGAAACTGCATGAACTTATCAAGCAAGAAAAGTCATATTCATCCTGGACATTCAAGAGAATCTACGAAGTAGTTCAGGGCCATCCCTGTGATCAAAGTAAAAGACTGACAAACAAGGAATGCAAACTGCAAACTTAGACTCAAGGGCAATCTGGTTAATATACACTATAAGATGCTACTTTACTGAAATAACTTCAAGAATTTTTGTCACTGAAAAGTTTTCCATTGACTGGGAGTGTCACCTACAAGTACGACACACTGTATCCTGAAAAAAACAGTAACTAAAAGCATCTAAAAATTACAGACTAGCATC
The DNA here is from genome assembly GCA_013389865.1 of Piaya cayana. Classification (NCBI taxonomy): domain Eukaryota; kingdom Metazoa; phylum Chordata; class Aves; order Cuculiformes; family Coccyzidae; genus Piaya; species Piaya cayana. Next base: position 27,603 of record WAAB01023592.1, on the reverse strand, counting down.
TAAACATAAACTCCTGGTGCATTGCTGTATACAGTCCTGATAAGAGTAATCTAAAGATATTGTGTCTTGGTCTACAAGCTACATGCAGAAAAAGTTCTTGAAAATTTAGCAGTATAAAAAAGAACACAGAATAATTTGAGGGTTGTGGAAAATCATAGAAACACACAGAAACACCAGGTTGAAAAAGACCCACTGGATCATCCAGTCCAAGCATTCCTACCTATCACTAAACCATGCAAATGCTTTTCAGTTAGAGACAAAACAGATCCATTCAGCTTTACCAAAAAGATGATGCTATGAGATGATTACAGAATATAAGAGTGTTTGCAGGGAGAACACATAGAATAGCTTGGGTTGGAAGGGACCTTGAAGATCATCCAGTTCCAACCCCCCTGCCATGGGCAGGGACACCTCCCACTGCTCAAGATCCCATCCATCCTGGGCCTGAACACCTCCAGGGATGGGGTAGCCACAGCTTCCCTGGGCAACCTGGGCCAGGGCTTCACCACTCTAGTGGTGAAGAAATTGTTCGTATTTTCTTGTCTGAATCTGTCCCCCTGCAGTTTATACCCATTCCCTGTTAAGGTGTGAATATCATGTGCTAAGGCTATTTAATCTAGCAGAAGAGGACAAATCAGGAACCATTGGCACGAATTCATGTGAAAGATAAGGCACAAAATTTCAGTGGTGAGAATGTGCAACCATTGAATCTTCCCATTACTGACAAAAAGCTTCAATTATCGAGTCGATCTCTTTTCAAAAGATGTGTCTTAGAAAAAACAATGTGAAATGCAATGACCTGTTATGAGCAACTAGCTGATCTAGCAAATATGACATTAAATTTATGCATGCCAAAAAAATGACAATATAAACTCTCTATCATCTGTCATACATTCTCTGTATTTCTTAGACTTTATAAAAAGAGACTGCAAATATTTTTTGTATTTAAAAGTCACTAGTGTGACTTTCATTTTTCTCCAGCAGTAAAATAAATCCTCAATATCAGGAGTGTAACTGTGCAGACATCTAAAGAAGAGTAAAATGATCACTAACACATTGTAGAAATGTAATAATTAAATATAAATTGCTTTTTCACACATATTACGACAAGTCCGAGGTCTGATATTTCAGCAATGACATGATTGATAGAAAGTACTGCACACATTCAATTTCCTTTCCAATGGTCTGCCTTGCCAATAGTATACAGCTCCCATTTCGACACTGATGGATCATGAAATACTGGATCTTAATCCTGTCATTGGTACCTTACAGAATATTGCCTGCCCTGGGCTTCAGGCCATATTGAAAGAAATTTGTAGTGGAAGCAGAAAGAATGAAATATTTCTTTAGGAAGGTATTTTTTACCCCTGCTTTTCAAAGGAGAAAGTGCATCTTGAAATTAATCAGTAGCTTAGAATGTCAAAAGAAATCCCAGCAGAACTTTATGGGCAAAATGAAGTAACAGTAATTATTTTGGACTAAGCTTTTATTTAACTGTGTTCCATTTTAAAGTGTGAAAATCACTCTACTTATTTATGCTAATGGCTTTGTTTTCACTGTTTATTCTTTTTTAATATTATATTGCCATATTAAAGTTGGGGGAAAAGCAAATTCAAGTGAATTTGTTGTATGAGTTCAAAAGGGGGAGGCAATTCAGTGGTACCTGCTGGCAATATCAACCAAATGTTTGGCTAGAAGACTGTCAATGAACATGAATTTATCCCCAAAACTTCGTAACTGAAACAAGAGCCTTGAAGATGAAGAGGGTGTCACAGACATCCTTCTGCAACAGACCACAACCAATCGGGGGCCAGTATTGAAGCAGACCCATACAAAATAACTCAAGAGGTTACAGAATAATGACATTTTGACTCAAGAGGTTACAGAAGAACTCAAGAGGTTACAGAAGAACAACATGTTGAACAACATGTATGTGGGAGCCTTGTGTGTGACTGGGTCTATCGTTCATCTCCAGACTGGCTCGTACCTGTGGAAAGAGGCACAGGACTGTCTCATGCAGATTTACCGAGCGCATAAGAATAGCTAAGCAGCACTTTTTTATCCTGTGTTCCTCCCTTCTGGATCATGGAATGGTTTGGGTTGGAAGGGACCTTAAAGCCCATCATGTTCCATCCCCCTGCCATGGGCAAAGACACCTCCCACTAGAGATGCTCTAAACACATTTGTATCCAGAGCATTTACTCTAAAATAAAGCTTTCCTGCCCCTGCAACTCCCCCCAAAAAGGATGTTGAGGCTCTGGAGCGAGTGCAGAGAAGAGCAACGAAGCTGGTGAGGGGGCTGGAGAAGAAGAGGAGCGGCTGAGAGAGCTGGGGATGTTTAGCCTGGAGAAGAGAAGGCTGAGGGGAGACCTCATTGCTCTCTGCAACTGCCTGAGAGGAGGTTGTGGAGAGGAGGGAGCTGGGCTCTTNAAAATCAAAAAAAGCTCAATGAGCAGGTGCTGTATGAGCTAGATGAAAAGAAAAAAAAATGCCATAATGAAGTCTACTCTGTGCTTCTTTTGTGCAGCAGAACCAATCCATTTCTGCTCACATAGTGACATGAGATAGAAAACCAGATTCTATTTAAAAACCAACAGCATTTCATGCAGTGGTTGGATAAAGGTGAAGCACCAAAACACTGCTCCAAGCTGAAGCTGCATCAAGAGAAGGTTATGGTCACTGGCAGTGAGCAAGAGGAAACATCCACTACAATTTCTTGAATCCTGGGGAAATCATCACAGCAGAGAACTATTGCCAGGAAACAAAAAGCCCCAAGAACTGCAAGTTTACATTCAACACTAGTCACTTGAGAAGGGCCTGATCTCCGTGTCAATGGGTGATTGCATGTCTTGCCAATGACTCTGCAGAAGCTGCATGAACTGGGCTACAAAATCTTACTCACCAGACCTCTCTCCCACTGATTTCCACATTTTCAATCATCTCGACAGCGTCCTGCAAGAAAAGGTTTTCCACAACCAAGCAGCACAACCAAAATGCCTTCAGAGACTTCAGCAGTTCCAAGACTCCATAGAATTCTGTACTAGTGGAATAAATAGCCTTGCTTCTTGTTGACAAAAAAAAGCATAGATTGTAATGTTTCTTGTTTTTATTAATGAATTTTATTCTAAGCTGCAACAGATTGTAATGGGATCCAATCCTGAGCAGGATGTCAGACAAACATAACATAAAGTACTGCCTCACTAATTTTCTCTGGAAAATCCTTAGGTCCGTCCTCAGTGCTGCACTTACAAAGACAGATAATGTTTGGAAGAAAATTACATGAACAGCTATTATGCAAAGTCATTCTAGGAAGTTAGAACTACTTGTGGAAAACATTTGCCACTAGTTAGAGGTCTTCAGAACTCATTTTCAAGGAATACTTTATATCAAATATTAATACTCTGCAAAAAAGCATATGTGTAAAAATTTACACATATACTTTTATGCTTCTTGTGAAAATTTCTATTTAATTAGATGCTTTACAATGGGTAGATTAAAGACTATTTTGGGTTTTTTTTCTAAAGTTAATATTTTCTGACAGGTTCACGTGTGCAAAGATTAGCAGGGTTTGTATCAAAGGCACATAGCAAACATAACAACAAAAGTTAGTTTTGGGGAAAAAAGTGAAAACAAAAGAGGGTAGAGAAAAGGAAAGAGAAGGGAAGACTCCCATGTGCCAACTGAGAAAAGAAGTGATAGGAGGTGCTCCATCAGGAGGAGGGACACCTGGTAGGAGGTATCCAGCAACTTGGTTGAAAGCTTGCAAAGCTGCAAGTGAAAGGCAGACAGCAGAAATGGAAAGAGAAGGCCCTTAGCACTACAAATGCCAAAGGACCTAAGACACAGGGCAACATCACCGATATATGACAAGATTAAATAATTGAAAAAAAAAATATCTCAGTAATTGTGAGGAGCAATGGAATTTGAACGCAAAGAAAGATTCTTGGTTTTACCAATCAATCCAACAACTCCAGTCATGAGGGAAAACATGTCTTTTCGTTTGGCTTCTCAGGTGCTAATCAATTCTTAATTATCTTTAACCATATTGACCTGCTTCCACTGCTTGCGCCATATAGATTAATGAATGACACTCTAAAGAACACAATATCACACGTGGAGAGCAAGGGATTCATGTATTATTCACTCTATATAAATATATACTGTTGCCCTTTTTTGACCTAAGCATTAAGCCAAACTTTAGGCTGAGAGGTAGTTTGTGTGAGGAGATGTTGATAATCCAATCTTGTTCATTTCCATCAACATTAAAAAAAATACTAAATCCTTCTGCTGTGAGCACAGAAAGAAATAAGTCTCTCAGTTTACAGCTCTGCCCTCGAATTATCAGTCCCAACAGCTGCTTTGCCCAGGATCATACACACAAGAAGAGTTCAGGCTATGCCTGGTACTTCTGTGGTAGCTCCCCTCTTTTCTCCTCTGAGTTCTCTGCCTTAATAACAGCCAAAAAAACTCACCATCTTTTCATCTGCTTTTCTTTCATATCCAGAAATACATACCCAGGTTTGGGACTGAGGGTGCAGTCTTTGAAGAACTAACTGCTTTTTTTTCCCAGCGGTTGCAATCTTCTCTCTTGATGCAGAAACAACACATTGGGAGGAGGTGAAGGGCTTGAGAGGTCAAAGCACAAAACATAAGAGGGAAAATGCTGCTATGTAGACAGAGTAAGGAAGAAGACAGAAGGAGTCACTGTACATAAACAGAGAAATACATGCCTCGAGAATTCCCAGGAAAGAAAGAAAATAGATTTGAAGAGATAAAACTGAAACTGGAGATCTATTTGGGCGCTAATCCATGCTCACAAGCCTTTTTCTCCCATGGTATTCACAGCCAAGTGCAACAAGCTTGTGGAAGACAATGCCTCCCAATATGTTATATTAAAACCAAAAAAATCCTAAAGGTGGAAAGATATTCTTAATTTGTACTTTGCACAGCTAAGATGGAAGTGCTTCTCTGTCTTCTGCTCTACATTTCCTAAACTAACCTTATTTCTCCTGACCAGAGATTGAGTGATTTATTCTGGCTTCTGCCACATGTCATGGCAGCCAACAATCTGTCACAGTCTACCCTTGCCTCTTCCATGCTCTGCTGTTCCTATGAGGGCTGCTGGGACAGGTGCTTGGAGAAGGACATTCTGACTTTATGGAAGGGAAATGTTGAGGTCCTTAGCTCATATTTTTTTGTCTGCAGCATTAATGGTGTCATACTAAACAGGACTCTGGCTTCAGAATTAGGATGGATGAGCCCTTTGACTCACTGCTCTGAATAGGAGGGAGATAAGTGAGAACTGGTCTAGCACTTTAAAGCAAGGTCTGTGAAACAAAGAAGCGTTATATGTTTTTCCGTTGATGTAAATAAAAAAGGTTACATGGAGACATACCAGATACACGGAAGACCCAGTGATATATCTATAAATTTGCACAGAATGAAAACAAACCCTGTACACAGAAGCCAAAAAAAACCCACCATTTGACTTTTATGCTCATTTAGAGCCTATTTTGATAGATGAGGTGGGATATGAGAGGGTACTTAAATCCAGTGCATATCCTCTCCCGAGGCCTACACTAAAAGTACAGTTACACTAGTTCTCCTGCACAGAGTACAATAGCAGCTTTCAAAGACTGCCAAGTAATAATATCATGCCAGGAGACATGTCACAAATAAACACTGAATTGAAAGAGCATTTGAAGCACCTTGGTATATCAAGCATCGATCCAAGTACTTCTCACACTTCAGAAGTTTAATCCTGAACTGTATGTATTTTCAGAAATTAATATTTTAAAAGGGATAAATCCCCCATCATCCATTGCCTTATTCAAAACCTTGGACTTTTCCAAGGACTTTTTGTGTATGGCAACATGAATGGTGATAGCACAGTTTACTAATTCCTTTCCAAAGCAAAGATTCTATTCCTTACTACAGATTTTCCTATCTTTTAAGTATCTTTAGATATTCTGCACTGTACAATCAAACCCATTACTGGAATACAGTCTGTGTTTATGTAACTGTTGCTCTATCAGGGCCCAGAAGTTTGCTTGGGAGCACGGATGTGCTATTTAATTCTCTCTTTACTGCTTTCATCTAAAGAATAACATTTCCTCCTTCTGGTCCATGACTAAATACGTAATAAGAGTTACTATAACCTGAAGAGAAGTAAAAGCCGGGGTAAAGATGAGGATGTCTTCAATGGAAAACATGAAGGAGGAGGTTCTTGCACTCTATTGCTGAGTGTAGCACGACAGGAAGCTTTTATCAAGTGCCTCTAGAAAAATAAATTCAGAGTGGGAAATGTCAAAAGGAATTACAAGCTCTTGCATACCTGTAGAGAAGTGATACGACTGGGATCAAGAAATGTGGTGGGACACCTCACATGACTAAGTGGTACAATGGATTTTTGTCCCATTTTTATATATCGGATGACAGACCAGCATGGGTAATGTGGTGTGTATCTGTTACGTATCACCTCATCAGTAATACAAGATGAGAGCTTCCTTTGACATACCACTTTTAGATATATGGAGACTCCAGCCATGATATCTGCTTGGAGGTCATACAGCTGGGTGAAACGACACTGAAAGATTTCTGGAGTGTGTTGACAAAAAGCTGAGTTCCTCCCTGAAGGGTTTCAACCAACTAGGGAGATGCTCTGTTGGATCTGTTACTATCACGTAACTAAGAAATTAGCCAGTCTCGCAAAGACCAAGAGCAGCCTTGGATGCAGTAATCTTAAGATATGAATTTTAAAATTCTGAGAAATGTGAGCAACACAAATAGTAGAATCACAACCCCAGACCTCAGAAGAGCAAATTTCAGCTTGTCAGGAATCTGCTTAGCAAGATCCCACGGGAGACATTTTCAAATAAAACATGAAAACTTGGGAAAGCAGCTACTTACTTTCTGAAATACTTATACGGTTATGGAACTTCTACTATGTGATGCCCATACTTTCAATATAGTGATAACAGTGATAATAGCACAAGGTAAAGATAGAATCATAATCATCATCTACTCAGCTCTTCAAAAATGTAAGCTGAAATTAGAAGACTATAGAATCATAGACTCACGAATCATAGAATTGTTTAGCTTGGAAAAGATCTTCAAGATCATCAAGCCCAACCTTTAACCTAACACTGCCAAGTCTACCTCTAAACCACGTCAAGCACCACATCTACATGTCTTTTAAATACCTCCAGGATAGTGACTCAACCACTTCTCTGGGCAGCTTATTCCAATGCTCGACAACTGTTTCTGTGAAGAAACTTCTCTAAACTTTCCCTGGCACAACTTGAGGCCATCTTCTCTCATCCTATCATTTGCTACTTGTGAGAAGAGATCAACACCCATCTTTTTACAACCTCCTTTCAGTTGTAGACAGTAATAAGGCCTCCCCTCAGTATCTGTTTCTTCATATTCTGTAATGTAGATTTGAATTTTGAAATTTAGGAGATTCGCTACGATATTAAACTATATCAGAAAGAATCCCTGTGGCTGGGGAGACAAAGATAAAAGCAGACCATAGATTTATTCTGCCTTTATTTCTCTCCCTTTGACCATTACTTGGAATCCTAAACAAACGAGTAAAGGAAAAAAAACCCCATAATGTTAATATTTAATACTTAAATATTAAATTTTATTACTTAAAAAAATTACGATCTTTTTTTGTTTACCATTTAATTACCCCTTTTGTATAGGAACATTTAGATCCTCATTCCAGGACGCTTACAAAGACAAGAAATACATATTTAAAATCTGCTTGGGTACGAACTGCAAGATCGGAGTCTTTCTAAGTCAGAATATAAAGCAGAAAAAAAATACTCTGCTAGACTGTAAGACAAGTTAGCCAAATGTCTAATGAAACTTGTTTACACAGCACTATAATAAAACTATAGATGTTATGTATGTGCATGCTGAGCACGTCACAGCACCAGTCTAAAATATTTTATATCACCCTGAAGGTCCTTTAGACAACAGTTTGAAGCCAATTTTTTGCTTAGTCTGTTGATTTTTTTTCTTTCCTATTTACATGCCTTGAATATGTACAAGGTTAACTTTGAAAGAGGTGATGCATTCCCTCTGTGCTTTCCATACTGGGAAAGATATTTTGGATATGTATCTGTTTTATCTTTATTTGAAAGGATTTCACAAATAGATTGTTATATAGTTCTCTTCATGATCAAAAGAGAAAAAGACCTGGATAAACCACGATCAAAAGAAATTTTAAAACAATCCCATAATAATTCATTTCGGCCTAAATAAATAAACAAATGCAAGTCAGATAAGATTGAACAGACAGATGGCAAATAAAAATTATGAATAAATAACAATAAACTTATGACTGTGCGTAAGACCTTTCACAGAGTACGAAGAACCTACAAAGATAAAATCAGTAGCAAATAGCTTTTTACTCTTTCTATGTAAAATAACATTTTCTGCTTAGAATTGAAAAGATATTTAGTAACAATATCTTGATCCTGCAATTTTGCATGGACTGCCGCATATCCATTATAGCTTAATATGCAGAACAATTTTTACAAAGGAAAGCCATTAGAATAACCAGCATCCATGTGACTGGAATGTCCTCGGATTCAAAAAGGAAAGATAAAAAAAAGAAACATTAAATTGCCAGTATCTTTAGTGCAACGCTCCACATAAAGTCATTGAAATGAAAATATTGGTAGGTGTTTAAGCTCAGCCATCGATCAGTACTGAATATTGATTTAACGTCCATGCTTTTGTCTTTAGGAAGTATAACAGTACAATAGATTTGAAACCTGCAAAGAATTGGGGAGACTTTTTTTAGTGAATAGTTGTACTGAATTCCATGGGATTTTCAAGATTTAAAAAAACTGTATTTTCATTATTAGGCATGTTCCAAGGCAATTACAATGCCTGGAACAGGCTGCCCAGACAGGTGGTTGATTCACCTTCCCTGGAGGTGTTTAAAAGACCAGTAGATGAGGTGCTGAGGGGCATGGTTTAGTGATTGATGGGAATGGTTGGACTCGATGATCCTGTGGGTCTTTTCCAGCCTAGTGATTCTGTGATAAATATACAGTAATTTATGACTAAGGTAGATCAATAATTAAGTCAATCTACATAAGGCAACAAACTCATTGTTCAGCATTTACTTACTATTTTAAATAATCACTAATATGCCCTAGAAAATCATCATATTATGGCATGGATTTTATTCAACATCAAATAGGAGATGACTTGTTCAAGAGCTGAATTTAAAAGCTTTGTGAGAAGAATCTCTCTGGAGTTATTGTACAATTAATGAAGAAAAGGAATCAAGTGAAAAAAACAGAGCAGTTCAATTAGAGTCCAACACTGAACCATCCATAGAAGGAACCTTTTGATTAGCCATAATGAAAGCCAGGGAAACCAGGGAAAGGTAGGTGTTATGAACATTCTCCTCTGTCAGTATAAAATTAGAACCACGGCTGCTCAATGGTTATTACAGCTTAGGGCACAAAATCCTGAATTATCATTAGGTCTGAAAAAGAGAGGGAGAAAAACCCCGTAATGTTATATACAAATGGATTAAAATAGAATGGACAATAAACAGTATCTCATACCTTCTAGTCTTGAACTCCAAATTAATGACTAGGGAATGCATTTCCTGGGATGTCCCCAGTGATATACAGATTTATCATTCTTTAATATTAGCATTACCACTGAACCCTGAGGCCACTGTCAAGTTGTTCAACAGTTTAAAGGCAAGGAAGACAAGTAATATTAGAGTGGGGATAGAAGCCTGCAGTCATATACATGTATGCTAAATTACTTATCTACATCTGGCAATTTGCTGCATTTTTTTTAAGATAAGATTGGTAGGACTGCTCGTTATTTGAGTTGGTTGACATTTCCTGCTATAGAACTCTTCACGTATCCTCATAAATTAGCTGGCAAGGCACCAGGGCAGACATTGGGAAGAGAATTAGAAGGGCATGTGCGAGGCAGTGGGACAGATCTCGGGATGAGCCGGGGCACTGGAGGGAACCAGGACAAGACACATGACACGCCGTGGCTGTAGCAATGCAACACAGAATAGGAAAACTAGTTGAGAAGCAAAGAAAGGCAGATCTGGGGCCAACCAAAGAAAGAGGTGGAAAGATAGGGTATAGAAGATTAAAAGTGGGGTATAGAGTGTGGCAGAAAACTGGAGTGAGGGAAGCAGTTGTTTGGATGGCTGGACCCAGAGGGTGGTAGTGAATGGTGTTAAATCCAGCTGGAGGCCAGTGACAAGTGGGGTTCCCCAGGGCTCAGTGCTGGGTCCAGCCCTGTCCAATGTCTTCATCAGTGACCTGGATGAAGGCATTGAGTGCACCCTTAGCAAGTTTACAGATGACACTAAGCTGGGTGGAAGTGTCGATCTGCTGGAAGGTA
>WAAB01023592.1:0-11764 GCA_013389865.1 Piaya cayana | reverse complement strand
TTTTTACTGTTTCCCGAGTGAAAATTATCTTCATCCTGAAAAACTTCCTAAAACTGCATATTCAAAGGTACCCGGAGACCTACACTATATTCTAGATGTTAATTTAAGAAATCCAAAAAGACTGTAATATGCAGAAGAAAAACTATCTTGTCATAGGCTTATTTCTTTGCCCTTGGCTGTTAAAAAAAAAACCCCAAAACCAGGTTACAATAGGCTCAATTGTTGGATTGGGATGAATAAAAGCAACTGTGTATTGACTTATTCTCAGAGACAACAGAATACAAGTAAAGCAGAGGTGGAGAAATGTGCATGTGTCTACAGACCTAATGAGGGAGTTGCTATGGGACAGTAAGGAAAAGCACAAAGCACATTTAAATATGTCTTCAATGTTACGGTAGAGGCTGCAAAGAATTATTAATTAAGTGAAGGAAAAAAAAGGACTAAAGAGCTTGAGAAACAACACTCTAAGTCAGAAGTTTTTCTTAACCTGTTATATAATTTGCTTTATAAAAGCTGGTACCGCAGGAAACAGATTGATGCTGTAAATTCTATGCTTTGAAAGAACTGCTAGAAGCCACTTTCCCTGACTCCTAATGAGGACAAGGTTTATTATGAAATGAGCTAAAATATTCTAGTTTAGGAAAAGAACATTTCAAGTTAAAATCACAAAAATGTATTTTCACAAACTAATATTAATGTTAGGAATGTTGCCCTTCTTTTGCTCTAGGAACTACTCACCTATAGAGACGGCAAAGATTGAAAGAAAAAAAATCCCTTAATATAGCAGTTGTCATCTCATTTTCTATTTGGATCCCAGAATCTTGCTGAACTTTCAGAATCTGGATCCTAAAAGACATCCTGATCTGTCAGATAGATAAAAGTTTAAAAAAAAAACAAAAAAACCCCAACCCAAATAATGATAAACTCAAAATTAGAAAATCTGTTAATTTCACATATAGATAAGTTAAAATATTCAATGTATTTCATAGAACGGTATTATTTTATTATTATATATTGTGCCAACATCCACTATGCTTCTTAAATCCAAGCTTTGTAACCCTGAACTAGTTGAAAAGAGCCAGAGAAATAAACAGAGGAAATACTTCAATATCTCTATCAGTCAGCTACCCCCGTGGAAGTGGAATAGAGTGTCAGAATATTAAAACAAAGTCACTGGCAAATCTCCACTATAACAGCTGTACTATACCCAGCAAAGACATACATCATAACAAACAATCCCTGTAGGAACCAGGACCATCTAAATGAAACAAAAAATAGTTCTTATTCTCTGCTTCTTGGGAAGATGAGGAATGTTAGCCAAGTTTACTAGGTTGCTTTTGATGCTCAGCCCAGCCATGTTACTCCGGATCACTATGTGCTTTCTGAATCCACGCAGCAAGTTCTTTGAACACCTGACTTAAACTCTAAGGAACAGTGTGTCCTTGTAAACGAAAACTCTTCTATGGATACTGGTAAGGTGCGGTAAGGCCTTGCTATTGCTTTATCAACCCCTTTTTTCTCTATACTACACAAATGAGTTGATTCTCCTCACTGTCTCAGATGCTTCTGCCTTTCACCAACCGCACTGACTAGTGTCAGTATATGGGGGAAAAAAAGAGGTCACTTATGAGACAAGGGAAAGTCAAGACAGACCCTGAGCCCTGAGGGAGTTCTATCTAAAGAGAAGCAAAATCCAGTATGGTAGTGTCCCATTTTATCCCACTCCCAATCTTTATTCACAGCATGGGTATGTACCATCTCATGCATGTCCAATGGGGTATTAATTGTGTATCTACTGCCGAGTTGAGGAATGAGTTGCAAGGAAGAGATGACTACAGTACAGGCATCTTAACCACTCAGAAATGCCACAGATACTAGAAAAGCCTTCAAGCTCACTCTGCGGCCAGCAGGTTTAACCCAAAGGACCAGGGGGGCATTTGTTTTGAGGAGGAGAGTGGTCACTCCAGAAGAACTATGAGAGAACAGAAGGAGCCTAGTGTTGAGCTGTGCCTAGGGCTCCAGTTTTCTCTTGAAGCTACGGGTACACTTAGAACAAGTGACTCACTTTTTGTTCACGTGATGTGGACTGCTGCAAGATGTCATTTACTCTTGGGACCCCAGAAGCAATCTGGACAAGGAGAATGAATGATCTAGAATCGAACTCTTCCCTCCCACACCTTCCTCCTCCAGTGCTTCTGTGATCTGCTGGCCAAGAACCAATGGGTAGGAACCTACAGAGGAACCGGCGTTGCTGCAGCTGCTGTTCACAGTCCAAAATGAAGTTTCCGGGCATTTTTTTCCAGTGGGAAAAGGTAGGACAATAGTGCAGCAAAGGAGGTGTTATGACAGCATGTCAAAGGAAAACGCACTCGGCATTCTGGCAGTGGGGGACAGTCAGCTCTATTCTGTCAGGTAGCAACACTAAAATTTGGGGTTGATTTCTGGGTTTGGGAGGATTTTTTATGGTCTTTACAAACTCTCTGCTAGCTTGGCTTGCTGCTAAAAGGAAAGATTCAGTTCAGACACATAGTATCTGCTACAGTGAGCAGAGGCTGACCTCTTTCAGTGGAGAGAGAGAGGTGGTGCTGCTTGTGAGCAGGACACATCAAGGACATCATTGGCAGTGCCAGGTACTATTTACTCATGCAATTTAACACTTTTCATTTCTGGTACTAAGAAAAGTCCTTTTTTTCTCTCCTTTGTGTAAGAAGACACGAGAACTCGTGCAGGCAGTAAGTAGCAGGTTTGCTGTATAAGTGCAGTTGGCTGATTTGATAAGTGTACTACATGGCCGATGATTCTATAATAACTCTTTTCCCTAAAGATTTTTCTTTTTTAATGTTTGTGAACAAGTGTTGTAGCCAACACTCACTGCCAAAGACTTGTTTCCTTATTAACAATCTTACCTGGACCACGGCCACGTTCGTTCCCTGCCATTCCTCTCATTTTTCTGAAACCCTCTTGTTCGCTCTGCTTCCTCTTTCTCGGTTGCAAATACCATTGACAGGAGAGAAAAGCACTCTCTCCTTAAAGAATATGTACAACTCCATCCTGTTTACTTCGTGTTCAGACTGACCTCTTGGTCAAACCAGCAGAGCTGCACCATTTTATCACAATAAGTGACAGGCTCTTGAAACAATGAAACTTGAGCTGAAATGTTTTTGCTGAGTATAACAGGACATAAGGGCGCTTGGAAAAAAAGCAATGAGCCAACATTAACTAATTAATTCTTTCGGCATTCCTATGCTACAAGGAAGCATAAATCACTAAATCAGACTGAGAAAACAGATGCATCTCCTGACAACTAGAAAATATATCACTGCAGGTAAGTAAAAATGTTTACATGAACTCCCCCCCCCATACTACCCTGTTGCTACCTGTTTATATTTAGAAATGAAACCTTTTGGTCATTACGTATGAATCACTTCGGTTACCCTTGAATTTAGTAAATAACGTCCTTATCTCTGTTGGTCAGATAGCCTACTTTTGGAGCAGGAGAGCAAGAGCAATGTTTCTATGATGTAAAATAAAACTATTGCAAAAAAATTGCTAGCTGTGTTTCCTTTTTAGTTTCTAGATGACTTCTGAAGCTCAACCGAGACTGAAAAGTTATGCAAGAATTGTTTTAAAAATGAAGAAACAGCTTTCCCTGCAGCACTTCAGATTAATGATGCTCCTGATTTTCTCTTTGTAACCAGAAGCATTGATCAGCTTTGATTCATGTGAAGATCATCTTCTGGTGCGCTTCTTTCTTGTGATGTGATGTGATGTGATGGATATAATTGAATTTTTAAAAAATTCAATATGCTTCTATTACTAGCAGAAGTTCTTTTCTTGATTCTTGCTTCCCACCCCTCTCCCCCCACTTATGCACATTTCCTGTGTTCACCAATCAAATAAAATTCTGCAGTAATACAGGCTGTATCCTGGCTCCATAGGCTGGGTGTAGTGATCTTGATGTTATGATCACAGACAGGTCTGGAACAAGGACACGATTTTCCTTTTTCTGTCTGAGGTCAGACATGAATAAAGTCCTGATTTTTTTTTTCTCATACAACATAGGGTCATAGCCTGGAAAAAGCAAGGTTCGCCCTGAATAATGCAGAGAAGAGAGGTCGTGTATAACACAGCTGTCAAAAATGAAGCTGTAGTTCATATAATGCTGCCTTTAGCAATGAAGAACAGTTAATTTTCTCAACCTCAAAGGGTCCTTCTGGCCCCTCCCACTTGCTCTGAATCACATCACTAAAATGAAATAACATTGCTCAAATAAATGGGTCTTGAAGAAGACAACCTGGACACAGCCAACAATGCATCATGCACATCTAACAGCTTACTGCCACTAAGAAGGGACAGCAAACAACAGTATTACTCCGTGTGTATGGAAGGGATAATTTCTTAAGCCTGTTTCACCTTCAAAGATAGTTTATCATGGATGTACGGCATGCAAATTGTGTGCCCAGCTACTTAAGATCTCCGCATTTAAAACAAGAGGAGCCAAATGTTATCATCCTCAGCGTTGTCATGAAGTTCACAGTGCCCCAACACATCATACTGAGAATTATGATGAGCATAAATTGTAGCAGACTGTTAGAAATTATATATATCATCCCAGTAATATTTTCTCCATGCTTCTAGTAAGACATACACATACTAGATCCAAAGTTCTCCCCTTACAGGGAAAGAAAACAACATAGTCCTCACTCAAAAAGACATAGATCTCACTCATCCTGCTGTTTCTCCTGAGTTTTGCTGCTCCTGAAATTTCTCTCTGTAAGAACACTTTGTCTCTTCCTCAGCCTCGACAGACATTAAAATCCTTTTTACAACCCAATATGTTGCCAGTAAAAGCTCCTTGTTCCAAGAGGAAGGCAAAGCAGATGAATTCCACAACACTGAGTGCACTCCTAGAGCACAAATCCTTTTACAATTCCATTTGAGACTTTATATACCTCCTTTTATTCAAGCAAGTACAGAGATGTAACTTTTTTCTTAATAATATATTCACTTCCTTTTTGCCTGATACAACTTTGCTGCTATTTGCAAGTCCTACCTGAAGATGCAATGAACTATTCTTTGTGTTCTGCCATTTTTGAGAATGTTAGGTTTAGGCTTATTTTTTCCAAACCAATTAAGAGCTTTAGATGCTCAATCCAAACTTGACTATATGTCTTGTTTCAGAAGAAAGCAAGTTACATATTCTAAGGCTATCAGCAACTTCCCAAGATAAAATAAGTTTATATAGCCTGTGAACATATACTGAATTTGTCATTCCACTACAATAATCCATGTACAATGTTTACCTCTGTAAACATTTTCTCGCTGGAAGTGAGAAAGGGTAATCAATCATTAACTTCTAGGTAAAAGCAGTTACTTTTTGGCAGTTATTGGACAAGCTGTCATGCTGTAAATTAACAGGTGAATTCCATAGTGACTCCTCTACAGCCCTTAGCGATAACAATAAAACCTTAACAATAAAAATATTCCATACAGTAGACACACTGAAATTTAGGCATCCCAAATTATCATTAAAAGCTTAATCGTGGGGCTGGAGGCTACTACTCATGTCCAAACTGGGCATTGGGCATTGGAACAGGCTGCTCAGGGAGGTGGTTGATTCACCTTCCCTGGAGGGGTTTAAGGCATGGGTGAACAAGGTCCTGAGGGAGATGGTTTAGTGATTGATAGGAATGGTTGGACTCAATGATCCGATGGGTCTCTTCCAACCTGGTGATTCTATGATTCTATGATTCTAACTGCTTTTACAGCAAGCTATATCCTCATGAGTCTCAGCTCTCAATTTCTAGACAACAAAAAAAATGATTTGAAAACTTCAACTACCTGAAGAGAAATCAGTTTAACAAATGTTATTCAGCACTGCTGGGCTGCATGAAAGAATAACTTCTTAACTTTAACAACAGGCATATGGAAAGATGGGAGTGTGTGGCAAATTAAAATGATACACCAAGAACAATGTGATTGTCTAGTTCTCATGGAGTCTAGCTTTGTGTTATACAGCGTATCAGAACTGTAGCATGTGAGAGAACACAGAAATTCAAGTAGCTATACAACCACCACGAAATAACCTTATTCTTGGCCTTTGTCCAAACCAATCTTTGCTCTAAAACTTAGGGATGCCTATCAAAGTCAAATAACAGTCCTGTTACCAGTCAGTGGCTTTCAGTATTTTCCATTCTATGGATCTCTACAGCTTGTCAAATATACCAATATGTCGCTTTAAATTTCCACATTTGTTGGATTATTGCATAGCAAATACTATTCATATGGCAAATCCCTAGGAAGTTATCTATGTGTCTGTACCTCACGGGGTAGAAACACTGTCATAATAAATACAATATCAGCAAGTGTAAATCAGTGTCTTTCCTGCCTCAGTCCACAGCCTGAACTCCAAACTTACCCTACTGTCACTTTTCCTGAGACTCACAGAAACCATGGAGCTCACAGCAGGATATGGAAACCTCTTAAATTGCTCTCACATGTATCACCAAGACCTGCCTGAACAGGCACAGCGGACAGCATTTTTAAACAGTATCTTCTGGGCTGCTTTCCCAAGTGAGAATAGAAGCATTTTGGATACTCTTCCTGAATGCTCTCTTCCACCTTCCCCAGCTGCCTCTCCACCAAAAAAAGCTGCATGAAACACAAGCCTCCACAAAAAAAAAGCTGCATGAAACGCAACCATCCTGTAGTCAGTAATCCAGTTTCGCATTGCTTGGGAAAATCACAAACCTTCAGCACTGAATTTTAGTGCAGAGGTCAGATAAACTGCCTTTCCCAGCCCTTCACAGCTGCAGACGCAGCCAGCGAAAACTGCTCAGAGGGCAGATGCATAAGCATTCCACACCAGCAGGAACAACACAGACACCTGCTTATTAGCATGTTGTTAAGTCGTGCTCTCAGGGACATGATGGGCTGTTATTTTTCAGCATGATGCTGTGTTTTTCTTCCATGAGAGGCCTTTGGGGCTACAGCATGTCAAAGATATTTTCTTACTAGGTGAGTTAAAACTTACAAGGGTAGGACTCCATCCTATTATCAGTGTTTCATAAATTCAAAATAAAGCTAGTGCTGTCTCAGCAGATTAGCTGTGGATCTAAAAGGGGTGATTTCTTAAATTGCAGAGTAGAAAGAGAAAATAAAATTGGTGTCGCTGCCTTGGCTGAAAGGAAAAAAATTAACTGCTTTCTCCTTTCCTGAAAGCCTTATCCTTAGTAAATGTCATTTTTTTTCACCTTGAACATCAGCATTAGAAAACAAACAGTCATCTCATTGATGAGAACATTCAACAATTTTGAAAGACTACATGATCCATAATACTAGACTTTGTTTGTGACAAGAAATAAATGTCCCTCATAACTTTTTCCACATTCCATCAAACACAAGTAAATAGTGAGACTATCAATAAAGGCTTTCGACAATGATAAACACACCTCCATCCAACAAGTTCATGCAACTTTTTTTTTTCCCCCAATACTGCTCAGGAAGGTCTTTTGGCTATTAAATGCATCTAATTTTTTGTATGATTGTTTTACTAATATATACCATGCTATAAATAATTATGTAATATTATATAAACTGTAAATATATTTTTATATATTCAGAGATGATCTTAATGAAGTTCAACAAAGGCTAGTGTAAGGTTCTGTACCTCTGCAGGAACAATCTTGTGCACCAGTTCAGGTTGGGGTTTGACCTGCTGGGAAGTAACTCTGCAGAGAAGAACCTGGGAGTACTGGTGAACGAGTAACCAACCATGAGCCAGCAGCGTGCCCTCGTAGCCAAGAAGACTAGTGATATCCTGGGGTGCATTAAGAAGCATGCAGTTAGCAGGTTGAGGGAGGAGATCCTCCCTCTCTGCACTAGAGAGGCCATATCTAGAGTAGTGTCCAGTTCTGGGCTTCCCAGCTCAAGAAACAGAAGGAACTACTGGAGAGATTACAGCAGAGGGTCATAAAGTTGATGAGAGGACTGGAGCATCTCTCTTATGAGCAAAGGCCGAGCGACTTGGGTGTGTTTAGCCTGGAGAAGAAAAGACTGAGAGGGGATCTTATCAATGCTTATAGCGAGTGGGTGTCAGGAGGATGGGGCCAGACTCATTTAGTGGTGTCCAGTGACAGGACAAGGGGCAATGGGCATGATCAGAAGCACAGAAATCTCCATCTGAACATGAGGAAAAACTTCTCCACTTTGAGGATGACAACACACCAGAACACACTGTCCAGAGGGGTTGTGGAGTCTCCTTCTCTGGACACAGTTAAAACCCTCCTGGGCATGTTCCTGAGCAACCTGCTGTAGGTTAACCTCCTTTAGCTGGTCCCTTCCAACCCTCACCATTCTGTGATTCTGTAATACTCCACATAATATACACAAAAATAAACAGGGAAAACAGGAAATAAGAATTTCCCTGTCTGTTTAGATTGAATTACACTGCAAAACAGAACTTTCATACAACAGAACTGCAAAGGTCAAACATGCCTTTTTGAGCATCAGTTAAAGGAAGAAAACAGGAAAACAAACAAGCCACCACCAGCAATCTCAAGAGACGTTCTGCCTGTGGAGAAGCAGTGAGACTAAAATGCCTCTGAAACTACTGAGGCATGACTCCTATATCTTATTTACAACAGTTCAACACAAACTGCCAGCACGTGTGTCATATTACCATGTGGTACAAAAAATTGCAGCGTCAGAGTCTCCTGTTCGTATGGCCCCAATTTTGAGCCATACTAGCACCACTTTCAGCTGGTTTCCTGGCCTGTAATTCCACTGTATGTCATCAGAACTCAGTTCTAACCAGCTGGAGGTGGCCATTGCTGGGCTCAAGGGTGTCTTACTGGTGCTAATTGGTCAGGAACACTTTTTCTGACTTTCATACCAAGTAGGATAGGAGAAAAGAGGAAGAATTTAAAGCCAACATATGGAATAGGAAAGGGACAGAAGTTGTCAGTTGCATAAATTAGGATTCCTGAGATTTGTGCTACCATGTACCTCTTCTTCATTCCAAAACTGCTTTGTAGACAAAGATAAAGATTGGATCTTTGTCATTTTAACAAATGATTTGATTTGAGTTAATACTGCACACGAAGAAAAAGGGGGGTTGTTCAACAAGTCTTAAGGAGGGCAGTTAGATAGGGATAAGATGGATCACAGTAGAGGAACAAATAAATAAAATTCTAATGAAGAACCTCAACGAGCAGTTAAAAGCCAGTTGTAGCTCCATTTAAGTCTTCTATCCCATATTTCTTACTGTTTTAATTATGAACTTGGAAATAAAGAAAGTGTGTGCTAATGAAATTTGCAGATGGCCTGAACAGAGACTTTATTAAAACAGAGGCAGACTGGAATATAGAAACAATTGGATGAGCTCATATACTGGAATGCAATGAAATTAGAAACTAATAAACAAGCAGCTACAATATTTGAGCTCATCAGCTGGAAATACTAGTTTATGACAGAACAATTACATGGTCCTGGAAAAAAAGGCACTTATTATCCTAGGGTGAGCTACATGAGGTATATTCAGAAGTCCAGTATTAACATCATGCTACATGGCTGATGAAACACTGTACAAATTTGTATGCTACAAAAATGAGGTTGAAAATGAAACAGGCACAGACACTAACTGTTAGGGTTAGAGAGAAAATGAGGAGTCGACTTTGTCAGAGGAGGCAATGACAGCTGATCTCAGCTGCTTTATGGGGTTCCGTCCATGAAAGCAACATGCAAGTTTGCACTTCCTCCAAGCACTTCTTTCTATCTCTGCATCTGTTGTGAAGATCAAGTAACATTGTAGAGAACATAATTACAAATATATTTTTGTGTACCAGCATTCAAATGCTTATTAAATATGCAGACTGACTGACTAGTAATGCACCCCAACTTTTTGTCTGGAATTCATGACTCTTACCTAGATATTCAAGAATGGAGAAAAATACAAAAGGTTAAAATAGTTCATCCAAATTAAAAACAGGCCTATAAAGTCAACCAACCAACAGAACAAACAAACATCATCTCCCAATAATAAATAAGCAAAACTAAACTACACTGAATAATAATAAACCCTCTTAATTGCTCTTAGGTATCATGACAGCTTTGGTCACATGGACTGAGTAGAATTATCCCACTGACACAGCTGGAAACTATTCACCAAAAAAAGGTAGTTTTTGTGGATATGGTGAACACAGTACCACCTTTTTTTTTATGGTGGCACGATCTATCTCAGCTGTCCCATGGGCAGAGACATCCCTCACCAGACCAGGCTGCTCAACATACATCCAACTTGACCTTGAACACCTCCACAGATGGAGCATCCACAACTTCCATGAGCAACCACTGCCAGCACCTCAGCACTCTCATTGTGAGGAATTCTTCCTAATCTCTAATATAAATCCTCCCTCTTCCAATTTAAAGCCACCCCCCTTGTCCAGTCACTACAGAACCTTGTAAAAAGTCCCTCCCCAGCCTTCTTGCAACCCCCTCAGGTACTGGAAGGTCGCTATGAGGTATCCTTACAGCCTTCTCTTCTCCAGGCTGAACAAGCCCAACTCTTTCAGCCTGTCCTCATGGCAGAGGTGCTCCAGGTCCTGGATCGTCTTTGTGGCCTCCTCTAGACCCACTCCACGGTTCCATATCCTTCTTATGCTGGGGACTGAGAACTGGAGTCCAAGCAGGGTCTCACGAGAGTTAAATACAGGAAGAGAATCCCCTCCCTCGCCCTGCTGGCCACACTTCTTTTGATGCAGTCCAGGACACGGTTAACCTTCTGGGCTGCGAGCGCACATTGCTGGCTCATGTCAAGCTTCTCATGAACCAGCACCCCAAGTCCTTCTCCACAGGGCAGCTCTCAATCATATCATTACCCAGCCTGTATTGACATCACAGATTGCCATGACCGAGGTGCAGGACCTTGCCCTTGGCAATTCCCCACTGGTCACAGCAGCCCTGCGGTGAAGTCCTCTCTGTCCCATACCCTGGCAGGGCTCCCCAGCCTCGGGGGGACCCACAATGCGGGGATGAGCAGTAGACTGGCCCACCCCTAGGGTGACAACCCACCCCCAACTCTGTGCCAGGGAAAGTGATACCAAAAACATCAACATATAAATCCTTGTTTTGGAGTTTTAGAAAGCAAACTCGATGATCCAGTGGATCTTTTCCAACCTAGTGATTCTGTGATTCTGTATGATCATTGAGTCCAACCATTCCTATCAAACACTAAGCCATATCCCTCAACACCTCATCCACCGGTGCCTTAAACACCTCCAGGGAAGGTGACCCAACCACCTCTCTGGGCAGCCTGTTCCAGTGCCCAATGACCTTTGCTGTGAAAATTTGTTTTCTAATGTTCAGCCTGAATCACATGCAGCGAGACCAGAGCTGGGACAGAACAGATTTCCCCATATAGAGAGATGGATAAATTTCCCCAGAAAACTTATGCATATCTTATCTTATGCACATCTTATTTTATGCATATCGTATCTTATGCCTTTATCTTATGTATTTCGTTCCAAGGTCTACTTTTAATCTTATGAACTTCACGAGAGTCAAACCTCTTGCTGACTTGGAACTTTCAGAGCCAGCTCTGCCTGACCTTGCATTTGAGGTGGGGAAAGGCTGCAAACAGGTGATTAGAGACATCTGTTCCGCACAGATCACATTGAACACAAGATGTTACCGTCTGTAAAGAATGAACAGCATCTGGGAGAACACTGTTTGAAAGATAACAGGCTACAGAATCATAGAATCACTA
>WAAB01023571.1:1160-14196 GCA_013389865.1 Piaya cayana | reverse complement strand
TGATGTAGTTTAACATTTTCTTACACAACCTGAGAAGATTTGCTATAGCGCACAGTTTGTTATAAAACGACTGGACAAATAGACATCTCTGTTTAAAGAACATAAGCTATGCAATAGAGTTGTGCCAGCCATCTCATAGGATCATAGAATAGTTTGAGTTAGAAGGGATGTTAAATATCATCCAGTTCCAAGCCCCCTGCCACGGGCAGGGACACCTCCCACTGGATCAGCTTGCTCCAAGCCCCACCCAACCTGGCTTTGAAAACCTCCAGGAATGGGGCATCCACAAATATCTAGGCAACCTATGCCAGTGCCTCACCACCCTCATAGGAAAACATCTCTTCCTAATATCTAATATCAGTCTCTCCTGTTTAAGTTTAAAAACCATTCCCCCTCCTTGTATCATTGCACTCGCTGATAAAGAGCCCCTTCTCAGCTTTCATGTAGCCCGCTTTCAATATTGCAAGGTTGCTATAAGGTCTAAACGCATCAGTCAAAATCGCTCACTAACCAGAAGATGATTACTTTTGTTTTCTGAATGCCTTCGTTCAATGGCATCAACAGTTAGAAGTTCCTATCAGGTAAAACCTTCCTAGTGTGACGCTGTTCTAGTCAATATATGCAGAAATTCAAAATTGTGTTTCCAAGTTACAATTGTATGCCTGAGACTAGCATGTGCCTTTGGAAATACTTTTTCAGGGATGCATATGCCACACTGTTAGCCTGCATTCTGCTTCATCTGCGAGAACTGCAGTGCTGAGCTTCTAGTGAAGTTCAGGCTGGTAACTCTGGAGAACACCAGTGAGCCTGTTAACCACAGCCCTCTCTCTCCATCTGCAGGCTTGGTGATGAACTTTCAAGTGACTGTAATACAAGAAATTAAAACACTCCCTTGACAACAGAGATGATAACTCAGTCTTTGTTTCAAGGTGAAAGCACAGGTACCTGTTCCTGCAACTGAAGAAATTTCAAAACAACATGTGTTAGGGAGCAGCCCATGGGCTACAGTGAACTACAGGTTAATTGCTTCTTGTGCCTTTTGTATAATTTTTAATCTGCTCTGATTCACATTACTCGAGAAGTCTTAGAAAGATTCTATTAAATTGCCTGGGACTGAGGCACTGTATATGTTTGAGGCAAAGCACACGCGTCATCATATCATAGAATAGAATCATGGAATGGTTTGGATTGGAAAGGACCTTTAAATCTCATCCAGTTCCAACTCCCCAGCCATGGGCAGGGACCCCTCCCATGCAATGAGGCTGCTCAAAGCCTCATCCAACCTGGCATTAAACACCTTCAGGGATGGGGCAGCCACAACTTCTCTGGGCAGTCTGGGCCAGGACCTCACCACCCTCCCAGGGAAAAATTTCTTTCAAATATCAAAACTGAATCTCTCTTCTTCCATCTTTAAAACTCTCCCCCCTCATGGTATCACTGCCCTCCCTGATAAAGGGCCCCTCCCTGCCTTTCCTGTAGCCTTTTTAAGTACTGAGAGGCTGCTATAAGGTCTCTCTGGAGCCTTCTGTTCTCTAGACTGAACAGCCCCAGCTCTCTCAGCCTGTCCTTGTAGGGAGATGCTTCAGCCCTTGGATCATCTTTGTGGCCTCCTCTGGACTTACTCTAACAGATCCACATCATTTCTGTGCTTCAAAACTCCAGAACTAAATCCAGTACTGCAGGTGGGGTCTCATGAGAACAGAGTAGGACGACAGAATTGCTTTCCTTGACCTACTGGTGACACCTCTCTTGATACAGATCACAGTATAGTTGGTTTTCTGGGCTACAAGCATGTCATGCTGCATGAAGATTTATTTTTTTTAGTATTATTATTATTATCATCAAAGTTTTGGTTTATTTACAGGCAGATTACCTAATGATTCAAAGACACCTTTGGTAATACAGAATAAGAAGCTTGAAAATAGTCTAACACACTAGTCAGGACTTTGTAGTCTGGGCTAGGCATACCTAACCAAAAAAGGACACTAATCTTGTTTGCAGGCTCTTTTCGCATCCGGCCAAACAGCGAAGATTTATTCTGGCAAAGCTGTTGGTATGGAGGAAGACAAAGGGCACAAACAGGGTGTGAAGGAAGAATAAGTCAAACAAAAAAGCCAACATCTGCTTGGATCAATCCAAATACCTGTTTGACACCGATGCAAAAAGAGAAGGCAAGTTGGCTCAGAAAATGCACAGATAAAATCATTGTGCTCTTTAAGAGATGCTATTTGCTGGAATACAAGAACTTGGGAGGATTTTGTAGACAATAAAAGTGTCAGCAAAGCAGTCTGTTCTATGATCGTTCTTTATAGAAATTATTTAGACTATGTTTATAAAACTTTATAACCAAAGAAAAAGATTAGCAAGGACACTGATACAGTTTTGCTGCTGCAGGACTGACTAATCCAATGGTTTTGAATGGCTTTCACTATGCTTAATTGATAGAAATAAGTAGTAACTCCAAAGGCAGCAAAACCCATTAGACTGTACTGATTTATACAAGTTAGATTTGTCTTCCTGTGCTACTTTTCCTTTCTCTGAAAAATCAGGGTAAACTAAATTTTCTCCTTTTGTTTGTCTTTTTTCCAACTCTGGGCCACAATGACAAGGACCCTCATTTCTATTTGGGCTGCTCTCAGACCTCAGCCCCTTAACCTCAAGCTGGTGTTTCCAAACATCATGGTTAAAACTATTAATGTGATACTAGCATTCAGCATGACATCTGACAAGGGAATATATCTGTAAATACATTCTTTTTCACCTTCTCTTTGTAGAGAAAAGGAGTGTCTACAAGTTACTTGGATATAATTTTTTATCTCTTTTTTGTAAGAGCGATGTCCACTGTTACCGTGCTGCTACCAGTCATGCCAAGTGTTATTATCAAGGTCTGACTGTTGCAGCCATACATAATAAATGTAATTGTGTTTAAGGAGGTTTTATTACTAGAAATCATATTAAAGCTGAAAGGTTAACTAAAGATGAAATGGAATTTTACTCTGCATTAAACAGGGAAGGTTGCAATGGAAAAAAATCCCGTTACAATGAAAGACAATGCACTGTATCCAGGTTTATAAATTTGACCCCAATTTTGGAAATGGGTCTCTAAGTTTCTGTGCAAGCAGCACATGCCACAAAATAGTAGACCAGTTATAACTTCACATTTTAAAAACTGCAAATTCAGTGTGACAGAATTCCTTGGAAGTGATTTAACTTCTGTGAACTGAGAGCTGAAGGCTGGTTGATGTAAAAAAACCCCACATGTTTAGTGTGGAAACCGTGCCTGCTTTTAATGTTGCACTAATAGATCTCCTGGTTACTTATAAGTATCTGAAATTTCCCCTGTGACAAATTGCATGGTAGCTAAGCCTTTCAATAACAACTCATGAATATTGTTGGGCAAGTGGCTTAGCTTGAAAACTAGCTAGACTTTTGTTCTCCTAAGAGGTGATCTAGTTGTCTTTAATACTTGAATCTTAGGTATTTCTCCATCCCTATGAAATCAGAGTACCTTGCTGGTTTAAATGCACCTGTGCTCAAACAGCTATTAGTGTATGAAGTATAACTGTGCTAATGAAAACTAATTCTCTAAGGAGATACAAGATATTTTATGCATGGGGTCAAGGTGTCCAATCCTTAGGTGCTCTGATATTTCATAGGATCATCAGGGCTCGAGGACAGGATTCGCAAGAGCTGCTGTGCTCATAGCCACTTCAACAGGCCAGAGGGTCAATTGTCCTTTCCATCAGGTAGGCACTTCACTCCAGGTTGTAGGCAGAAGGTTCTGTGGACTAAAGGCTCCATCCAGCAAGGAGGAATGAGTCAGTCCCTCTTCCATGCTCCCTGATCTTAGAGCGCTGGCCTGGAAATACAACTGCCTAGCAAATCTCTTCCCCGTTGTACAGAGGATGAGATGTGTTAATAAAGGCAACAGCAGATGAAATATAACATCTTACTATTCCTTGTCAAATAATCTTTGCTTCAAAATCCTTTAGTATATTTATCCTAAAATCATCTAGGGTATTAATTCTGAGGTAGGGGATTCTCAATTTTGCTTTCCCTTTTCTACAACCTAATTAAATATTAAACGAGATATTACTTGAAACAGAAGTATAATACCTAGTTAAATGAATGACTGCTGGAATCACGGAACATCTTTGAAATTACAAGGGAAGTACTCCTGCTCCAGGTGCAGGCAGTGCCATGGGTACCAGGGATATGTACAATCCCAATTTAGAAATTCATCATGCTACTGAAGCAGTAGTAGTTACATTAATGTTACTATTATGTATAACTTCTCTCTTGCCCAGGGAGCGGTAAGGTAGTTTGTAGCAAACTGCTTCAATAAATGAGAAAAAAGTATGTCTGGACTGTGCCACAGAGGGGCAGTACAAAGACACTTTCCTAGTGGCAAACAAGCTGCTGCAGAACTGAAGTAATAGAGTTGCATTAGCATGTTGCAAAGAAGGTCTGCCAGGAGAACTGGCTTCATTATCCAATCTAGTGATTATGGAGCTTGGCCAAGAGTGATGTGTTCTTGGTCTCAGTCTCTATATCCTTCATTATTTCTGGCTCTTATTTGTGTTTTTTTTTAATCCAGTTGCTATCCAAAGTTAGATGTCTGAACGCCTTGGGGAGCAAAAACTGGGTCCCAGGTCTTTTCCGCTTGGTCTGTGTTTGCCCTTCTTTGTAGGCTCTGCCTGGCCCAGTCACTCCTGTGCTTTCCTGCAGGAGGTGGAAGCTGTAGTTTCAGCCCTCCTCACCAGGGAAAAGCCTGGAATCCAGGTCTACCATTTCCTAAGCAAATACTCTACTTGGGTATTATGCAAAATGCCACGGCTGTGAATAAAAACTGGCATGCATTAAGGTTGCTCGAAGCATACCAAATAAATCAGACTGCTCATGAGGGACAGCTAGTTTTTAAATCCCAAACAGCCTTTGTTGACAGAGTAGTGCTTAGATTGTCAGCTCAGCTTGGATTTCTCAGAAATCTAGTGTAAAATCCCTTTGTGTCCTCGGTTTTCATTACCCCCTGAGCTGAGACAGAGTAGTCGTGTTCGGCATTCAGGATGAGGTGCGCTTCAGCTATTTGTTTGTCCCGTGCACCTATAGCAGCTGGGCTCCAGAACCCCTTTTCTCTATAAAGTTTCTTGCCTAGAGAACAGGAGCAGTGCTGGTATTGTTTGAAGAGACAAGCCCGGCAGCGTGCAGGACCTGGTGAATCAGGATTCAGCGCAAGGGGTTGGTGAATGTTTCAGCAGGGGAAAGCACAAACATCCCCAGTCTGCTTACACGTTCAAAAGCTGCTCCTAAAAGAAAAAGGAGAAAAAAAGTTATAGATAAAATAAAGAGGTTCATTTTCAAAAGTTCTGTGAGCACAAATGGGTAGTTTGAATTCAGGTCTGAAAGAAAATAGGCTTTTAATACGTACTTGAGCAGTTAAAGTCTGAACCTCACTAGTTTCCTTAAAAGCGATGCTTATTGCTTGCAACGAGTGCTCAAAGTGACTGTCCAGAGGCAGAGGCCAATACCTAAGTAGCCAGATCGCTGCATGAAAGGACCTGCTGCTGCTTGCTAATGAGCTATGCTAATCATTCCAGATGTCCTGGAAAATGATATCTAATGCCAACAACATAGGTGAGGCATTTTTGTCTTGGTCCTTGTTTCAGAAAGGTGAAATCACAAAGCTTGACATGACTGTTCTGGGCACCGTCTACCTCATGCCACTCAGACACTTATTTCTACATTGGCTTATCTTTTCCTGGACAAAATTAATTCTCCAGTTGAGCTGCACACTGGCTTACGTATGCTAAATCTATTTATGTGTTCACAATAAGAAGCGTACCAGATCTGATTTGCATTTATGGTTTATGAAACCTGAACTTGATTTCCTGAATACATGACAGTGCCATATATCATCTCCTTGATATGCTCTGAAAAGCAACCTCCTAATGACTTTTAGCTTATTCCTAGGGCTGCTTATGTTATTGTAATGTTGTTGAGTTACCTCTAAGAGAGCCAGCAGCTCGCTATCGAGGTTTCATTCCCTTGTGAGATGGCAGAGTAACTCTTTTTCTCAGCTGTATTAGTTGTCTCACTGCAGATAACTTGGCCCAGATTTACGTAGGTGTTGAGTGTCACAGCTGCATGTCCCAGTGGCTGCAAAAGGGAGTGCTCAGTGTTTTCTGAAAAATGAGACTATACAGATTTCAAATTTACCACTGCAAATTAGAGGAGTGGAAAGTATGAGGCAATGAAGGATGGGATTTATTTGCATTCTCCTGATTCCAGCGTAATGGTGTGACTACTAAATATATTTTGGGATCTCTTGAGTCTTTGAGAGCACGTAATATTTTTGTCTTAACAAGGAAAGGAAGAAAATGATGGATGAAATTGGATCATACAGATTTTATTTAAACACGCTGCCATTGATTTGCGTTTTATTCCTTGGTCCAACTAGAGCTGGAAAATCCTGCTTTTTCAGCTCTGCATGTTCTATGATTACATGAGAACCCCCTAAAGAGCTGATAAAACAAGTGTGACAACTCAAGATAAATAATTGCTTCTGGCTAATTGTTTCCAAACTACAGATGCAGTCATATAGTCAAAAATCACCATGGCCAGTTCATAGAACATCTGTTTCATATCAGAATGCTGTGATTCATTTTGTATTCCTGTCCATTATGTGCTCTCGGTGAATTTAGTGCAATTACATGTAGAAAAAGGTTATTGTTGTTTTGCGGAAGGCATTGGAAGCTGACATTTTTCAACAGTGTATTTCTGCGCTCTGTTATTCCCCCAAACAAAAAGCAGACAAAAAGGTGTGTCAGAAAGACTAGTTATCTTCAAAAAATGCATGAAAGATGACAGTCTGGTTTCAATACAGTTCTGTGCAATTTCTAATTATTTTTCTCTCATGTTAACTGTTAACTGCCCTATTTGGTAAAGATCTGTGTTGATAGGGAAACAATNTCACTTGGGAGAAGAGGCCAGCTTCCTCCTCTCTATAACCTCCTTTCAGGTAGTTGTAGAGAGCAATGAGGTCTCACATCAACCTCTTCTCCAGGCTAAACAACCTCCGTTCAACACCAAATTCTGAAGAAAATTGTTCAAGAGAAATTTTGCTGGGCTGTTCCTTCTGCAGCAACAAATAAACAAACTACCACACAAATAGAAAAGATTCTGCTCAAATTTGGCTCTCCAGCCATGGCAATGGATGTGGAACTGAAGCTGCAGTGATCCTGGCTGTTAATTTTCCTGGATGTTTGCTCTTTTCTCACTTTCCTCCCTATAAAATGGGATATTAATCCTTCCTTCTTTCAGAGAATTAGTTAGGTTTTGTACAGTCCTTTGGCACTATTAATGAAGGATTTTCTCTGCAATTTAACTTGCCTCTCCCTCTTTGTTCAGGCACTCCTGCCTACACCAGGAATCTTTTTCTGCAGAGTCAGATTCACTGTTTTGCATTAGTAGCTGATGAATGTAAAGCTGAGATTTTCCCCAACAATCTGGAAGGGGAGCTGAAATCGCTCCAGCGAAAAGTGAGCCAGCACGGGGAGTTTTATATCCCTAAATTAGCACTGATGAGAAGGGGAAAACTTAAAAAGTCATTTCACAGTGAAGCCCTTAGTATGCTGGTGAGCAGGAAAATAAAGTATTCTTCATCCATGAATCATGCTCAGTCCCGGGGAGGAGAGATAGATACTTATTGCTCTTGCCATTTACCCTCTGGCCAGCTGTCTGAAGAAGAGTCATGCACCTATAGCCACACGTTGAAAATATCTTCTCTGCTCTCCTGGGTTGTTATAATGCTTAGAACAGAGGGGAATTGTGAGGGACTGCATTATTCTCACCTTTTAATTTTGCAGGATGCCCTTTGGTGCTTCTGCTCCCCAGTACAGCAGAGTCGCCCCAATTGATGTGTACAGCTGGTGGACACATAAATGAGGCTGCTACTCCTAAGAAATACTGACAAAAACCCAAACACCAAGACCATTTGCCATTTTCGAAATATGAAGTAGCAGTGCTTATTTATTTAGCAGCTGTAGCCCAGAAGGAGAGCACCAAAAAGCAAATAAAAACCCCTAAAGTATGGGAGTCTAGTGCTAGCAAGCACCAGTTCAGTCTTATCTCCTATGGATACAGCTGGACGCAGCAGCAGGAGTGTTATTTTCTCCCTGCATGATACGAGTCACTTCCACAGGAGACAATATGCAATCCTAAGAGCTAAGCACTAGGTGTTTCATATTTGCTGAATCCCTTGCTTTGAGTCATTGATTTCTTCACATCGAATCTCATCTCTGGCCCAGTTAGTGAGCCATTAAGAGAGGAGTCTACTGTGTTGATGAAATAATAATTCTGTTTACAGAGCGCCTTCTCACCAAGGCACTGTAGGTGCAGCACGGTAACTGCTTAATTCATACTCTTTTAATAATTAAAGCTTTTATACCTAATGCCTTTGTGAAAAACTGAATTCTTGTGCTGTCTTCCACCAGAGGCAATTGCAGAGAGGCTGCCTGGGGAGCAGTTCCTAGAAGCCTGCTCATTTGTTTGGCACCAGAGGATTCTTTCCTCTAGAATAAAGGAAACGTTTCCTTCTTTTGTGGAAGGTGCTCAGGCTGGATGCATGTGCATAGCAACCAAGAAGTAGAATGCGGTGGTTGGTACTCCATTCCTGCCATGCTTGTGTCTCGTTATGGGCCGTGACACACTCAGAGCATAACTAATTTGACTCTTCAAGTTCTTTTTTTTACCCCTTCTAAAAATTCAAGATTTTTTGTGCTGAAAAAATACATATTCCTTGAAGAATAAATTGGCTTATGATAGCAGAGGAAGACTCGAGAAACATAGGAAAAGTAAGGACTGGGATGACTTGCATCCAGGCCAACCCACAATGGAAGGAGCTTACCCATCCAGCTAAGAAACCCCCTAGAGGGGAGAAAATCTCATTTATGCAGTTTCAGACCATAACATTTTACAATACTCAGTATTTCTTATTTTCAAATATATCTGTATATATATAAATTCTGGCTTCTACGTAGGGAAAGAAATAGTAAAGAAGGAACTTAGGTGTGCCAGCTAAGCAGTCGATATGCCATCGCCTCCCCTAATAACTGTAGACTTGTGGCTTGACTGTGAGTAGTTCTGCAGTGCGGTGCTGCTGAGGATCTATTGGGACACTGAAAACACCTGTCCAGAGATCAACTTCCCCAGTCCATCAAAGCACATTGCCATAGGCTTAGTGACTCTAACTCATGAAAGAATAAAAATTAGTTACAAAGGCTTGCGTCTGAAATCTGTGTTGGCAAGAATTAATTCATTTGCCTCTTGCGCCTATGTGAACGCTGGCTTCAGGAAGCTGTGTCTGCTGATGGCTGAGTCAGGGGGCTGCTGATACACTCAATCAAGGAAATGGCCTCAGGCTCCACCAGGGGAGATTTAGGCTGGACATTAGGAAAAAAAAATTCACAGAAAGGGTCATTGGGCACTGGAACAGGCTGCCCAGGGAGGGGGTTGATTCACCTTCCCTGGAGGTGTTCAAGGCACAGGTGGACAAGGTGCTGAGGGGCATGGTTTGGTGTTTGATAGGAATGGTTGGACTCGATGATCCAGTGAGTCTCTTCCAACCTGGTTATTCTATGACTCTATGATATGTTTCACTGGCTAAGGTGAAACTACTTGAAAGTGTCTTTCTCTTCATGTGCTGGTATTTCTGTTCCCTCCATTCCTGTGTTCGAAGGTTCCCTGCCTAAGGAAGGGTGTAGAGATAAACAGTCATTTCAATTCACCCTGTATCACCCTAAGCACTTTTTGAAGGTAGACAAAAGGTTCTAGTGGCATTAGCCCTCTTCTGAGTAGTTTTCTTGAAGCCATTGAGTGCAACAGTGTCCAGGTGCTGGCTGGAGCCCACAAGGGAAGTGTCAGCAGACCCCAAGGAGAGGTGATGGCTGAGAATGAACTGTTATTGTCCAAACTGCACTTGAGGGATACTATTGCTGGTGTGAAGGCATAGGAACAACTAAAACTTAAACTCTCCTCAAACAATGCCATTGAAAATATTTTCCTAAGATTTTTACTTTGCTTCTGTCACGGAAAGCAAGACTGAAAAATAGTTTGAGAGCTCTTTAAGATAAATCCTTTTGTGCTTTTCCTACAGATACAGGTAATTGCAGAGAGATTTGGGATCTGTCTAAGTCAGATCCTGCCCATTAAAAAATATATCTCAGGGTTGGATTTGACATGCAGTGTTGACATCCTTCTTTCTACACTAAGGCAGATGATATGTTTAGCAGACAGCTACTTTGACAACTTCCCTTCTGAGGAGCTGAAGAAAAATGCTGAAAACTTCCTGTAGTTTTTGATATTTTATGTGCTTGCTGGGCTCATCTTTATAAAATCCTGGCACTGGTGGTGGGGGATTCAACTTAGTGTTTCCAGAAGCAGATCCAACTCCAGAGACATCATTGAAATTGCATCTCGTTGCAGCTATAAAGCTGGACTTCCCATGAAGAAAAATATTGCTTTGCTTACATTGAAGGGAGAAGAGACTGGGTGGCTTTTGATTTTTGGTACCAGTTCTGTGGACTTATATGGCTACAGGATCTTTCCAAACCTATAATTTCTTTCCATTAGGAAAACCACCAAGAAATTTTCTATTATATATTATTTCCTCCTCATAATGTGAATTACAACTTGAGTTATTCCCTACACATTGTGCGTGTTCTTTACTTTCTTCCTTTCACTTTGTTACAGTAGAAGCTACCTTCTGTATCCTAACACTGAATAACTACATGCCCATATTATGTGATAATGACTAACTCCAGACACAGACCCAGAAGCCTTTATAAAGAGCTATTGAACGAGACTTGAACTGCCAATGTGCTAATTCAGAATGAGATGAAAGCCAGGGAAGTGCCTTGTAGAAGGAGACAGTCTAGATACTTCATTGTATCACCTCCTCCTTTAATAGGAGATTCTCTGAGTGTGATCTCAATCGTTTCCTGGAAACATTCCAAATGGTTGCTGGGAATATATTTTTCTAACTAATTCTTTTCCAAAAGATGAAATGTATCTGATTTGTTTTCACTAGTATTGGTTGGACTCTTGTTAATCTGTATATCAGATTTGCACATGAATATCTGAGAAGGGTGCTTGACTTGTGTATTTCTAAAATTTTCAGGGACACGTAGAGGAGTGGCAATGTGTTTTGGCAACTGAAGATACCTCTGGTGGGTCGGATATTGGTATGTCTGGTAAAAGATGCCATTAGCATATCTCTTCTGAAGGCACAGTCAAAGAGGCTTCTCCTCACGTGATAAGCCGTAATTAAAATTGATTATATATTAATGTAGAGATTTCTTTTGTGAGATGGCTTGGTCACGTTTGCCCTCTAGTGGCATCGAGTTGGCAAATGCTGGACCCCGAGGACCTCCATCTACAGAGAACATGGCTAATGGATTTTATTTAACTCTGTCGTTTGATTTATGGTTCAGTTTATTTATCAGCCTCTACTGTGAGTGTATAACTGTGCAGGGAAGGTATTTTCTCACCTAGAGGTCAGGGTGAAGTGTGAGTAAACCTGCTTTCCTGCTACTCCATTCCCTCAAGGGTAAGGCCGTAGAGGAGATCATCAAGTCTCTTATCTGGAAGATAAGAGCAGCAGCAGCTGGCAGTAGCGGAGAGGGATGCTGTTAGCTTTCCTAGGAGTTTGCTGTAGGAATCAGTTCAGATTGTTGAGAGACACTTGGTTACATAAAGCTTTCATCCCAACCCTGCTTTCCACCTAACAAGGGAAAATATAAGCCCTGTATAATGAAGAATTCAGGCCAAGAACTTAAAGTAGGACTAAAACTGAGAGGTCTTTCTATATGAAGAAAATCTTCTGGGGAGGGAAGGGTGTAATGAAACCCAGTGGCTGTGAAATTGCTGTGAGATAACCAAGTAAGCAACCTCTCACCCTGTCATTCAGAAAAATTCTTACAGTTTTCAGACTAGAGTCATTGGAAGAGTATGGCAGACTATGTCACATTTTTTTTTTCTCATACATGTGTTTAAATGATCTACCAACATTTTTGAAGAAGAACTTATTTTTATTTTTTCTAGACTGTGTGCTGATGTGAAGGAAAACAGCAAGATTCAAAGATTTCAGTGCTGTTAGTGAAACGATTGAAGAAATGATTGAAATTCAAGGATGATGTAATGCGAAAATTATCAGATGTCATCCCGAGAGGGCCAACTGTAGGTGATCCAGCTTCATCTGTATTCCAAACACCCAATGACATGGGGGTATTGACTTTTCGATGGTACTATTTTTTTACCCTCTTTATTGCATTAGGATGAAGTGCTTGTAGAATGATGGAAGTGTAATGAGATGCTAATTGGATGAAGGACTTCCTGAGCTAAAATATGAGTTTTGGCAGCTTGGCAAAGCAAATACCTCTAGAGCTAGCTGTGGTGAAAGTCTCATGTTGTCTACAGCACAGAGGTTATTGGATGTTATGGAAATATAATGTGTTATGGCAGCGCAATCCTCATCTCTTCTGCTTGATATGGAGCTGTAGTTAATAGAACTGGATGACAGAAACAATGGTGAAGGGGGGGACACAATCACAGAAAATATTTATATTGCTGTTATAGGTGAGACAGTTCAGTTCTGACCACCTAATCTTACAACAAATCAGTTGCATGTATAAATCATTCAAAACCCCCCTTCAAAGTGAGATTTTTAAGGGAGGAATATTGTCACAGAATCACAAAATCACCAGGTTGGAAGAGATGCATTGGATCATCAAGTCCAACCATTCCCATCAAACACTACACCATGTCCCTCAGGACCTCGTCTACTCGTGCCTTAAACACCTCCAGGGAAGGCGAATCAACCACCTCCCTGGGCAGCATATTCCAATGCCTAATGACCCTTTCCATAAAAAACTTCCTCCTAATCTCTAGCCTAAATCTCCCCTGGTGGAGCTTGAGGCCATTCCCCCTCGTCCTGTCCCCTGTCACTTGGGAGAAGAGCCCAGCTCCCTCCTCTCCACAA
>WAAB01023568.1:0-15998 GCA_013389865.1 Piaya cayana | reverse complement strand
AACAATAAAACATGAAAGGCATTTATCTTCACTCCAACAAATTTAATAACAGGAGTTTAGCCCTATGAATGTTTTATGCCTTACTATTATTTCTCCTTTCCTACCACAAATAACAGCAGAAATTGAAGGATTTTCCTCTGAAAATATTTTTCACTGAAGGTGTTGAGTGCAGGGACACAGGTCACTTTTAAGAATTTCCTCAATAATTCTGTTAGTCCACCAACACTTATTCTTTCCATGTGAGCTCTCAAAGAGTAACAAGATGAAACAAAGGGAACAACATAGTGTATCCTCCATCTTTAGTGAAGACTATATGCTCTTTTGACTAAGGATAGTGTTTATATTCCATTTAGTTAATTGCCAAACATATGATTAGACTGCTTCTTGGCCCGACAAGCAAGCTAGGAGTGTTGGTTGAGAAGCGATTTTGTCTATCCATAAGATTTTTAGAACTCTGCAGAAGTTTTCTTGTGGCAAAACCTATCTCTGTAGGGATAAAGCTTAAGTCAAATAATGTTTCTTAAGCTTACTGGACATATGTGCAATATTAACCGAAAATCAAATGAAAATTGATTCTGAAAACATCATAAAAACCAAACTGGAATATGTATGGCACACACAAATATGTGCTTAGTATACTATCAGTAGCTACAGTACTGCCCTATGAAAACACAGTAAAGAAATGCATCAATGCTACATGACTGTATCAAAAGGAATCATTTTCCCCCTGACCATGAACTAAAAGAGCAGTTTAAATGACCAAATTTAGGACTGACAACCTAGTCAGGACAAGGTTTATTCCCTTTACTGCACATATCCAAGCATTAGTCCCACTATCCATTTCTCGTTTCCTGCCTCCTGCTTTCTCCGACATTCTTTGGATGAGACAGGGACTTGGACAAGTCAAAAGCAGAACCTTCAGACCCTGAGGCAGTTAAGCTGGTTGCACCTCTTCACAGGCAAAGCGCATTGCCTCAGTGATCAGGTCTCTTATTTTCAGAGAGACTAAGACAACATGTTATACTTCTCCCAGATTCTTAACAATCCTGTGAGCCGGTCTGGACATGCAAATTTGTTGTCTGAAATCTGGTGATCAGTTATGCAATATTCAGGAAACCTTATTAGAGATAGTGGTATAAGACCATATACGAAGCTTTGAGTGTGGTATAAAGCACTGCAAGGCTCCATAATACCTATTTATGCCATGAATAATGCCCCTCCAGATGTAAAGTTACAAGCTTTACATCATTAGCCCAAGACCTAATGTTTAAAGAGTGAACTGCCAACTAAGCTGGACAAATTTCAGGATTTCATTCTAAAGCATCTGTCACAGATCATGGTTCATCCTACTTAAATAAAGGCAAAAAAAACCCACCAAACACCCAGAAGTGAGAAAATACCAGTCAGAAATGAGTAAAGGGGGAAAAACCCTGCTGAAATAAGGATGTTTTATGGTCTCCAAGGCTAGAAACCTCCTGTTTCCTCAGGGTGGTGTCTGTTTTTCCCCCACCCGCTCATTTTCATTCTTCATTCAACAGAAGATAAAAAGGGTATAAAACCAGTTATCATCCTTTCTCAATCTGTTACCTCTTAGAGGCACCTTTTCCTAACATTAGATGACATACTGTCTATTTCAATGTCACTAAGACTTGGCTAATGAAGCATAATATAAACCTGCCTGATTTAGAAGACACTCATAACGAGCTCTGTTTATACACACTGACAGGGAATATGCCTATAAAAATAAAAAGCCATTTTTCACTAAACACACAGCATCATTAACTACATTTAAGTAGATGGGACACTGTCAACAGCTAACTGTATGTCTAATTACATTCTTAAATTTGTCGATATACAACCTGTATTAGAAGCCCTAATACAAATTATTACAGCACTGTTGGAGACTAATGGGTTGTGGTGGTTGCCTTCAGGTAAACCATGGTGAAGAAACTCAGAGAGATACACTACCTTGTACTCCTTTACTTCAGACACTCTAGTTTTTGCTGCCTACTATTCTAGAAAAACGTGTGTTTAATTACTTGCCTGAAGACAGGAAGTCAGGACTACTTTGCTTTCAGGTATTATTTTCTAAAGTTACTCTTTTTATAAATATTTTGACAGCACTCTCTCTACCTACCTGCATTTGTGTTTGATCCTTGTAGTAGTACTGTCAAGGTCTCCATAACCAATAAAGCCAGCTGCTTTTGGTCCTCAAATGAACTGGTTTTTGAATCCCCTAAAAATAATTTCAGAAGCCAAAGTCATAGTAAAAACTGCTCTTTTCTAAGACGCTTTTTGATACTTTCCACTAACACTTTTATTTTCTTTGCTTGCCCAGAGAACATGTAGCCTAACCACATTTCAAAGCAAATTAAGATTTAGTCTACATG
The DNA here is from genome assembly GCA_013389865.1 of Piaya cayana. Classification (NCBI taxonomy): domain Eukaryota; kingdom Metazoa; phylum Chordata; class Aves; order Cuculiformes; family Coccyzidae; genus Piaya; species Piaya cayana. The sequence goes on along the minus strand of WAAB01023568.1, from coordinate 13,608 downwards.
TGCTTTCCTGGGAAAGCTTAACCATGAATCATTTGAAAAGTTAATGTATAAAGACAAGAATTTAAACAGAAACTTTCAAGCGCTGCGAGCTCAATGACTGACACTGCAGCACTATGTGTAGTTTCATATCCCCAACTGTTGTTTCTTGAAGCCACAAAACCAGACCATAATTCAAGACTTAGCAGGATCTGGTTTTGTTCAGCAGTCAGTACTTGAAAAGAGAAATTCCACAGTCACTTAATTACAACAAATGCATTGGTGATTCAACAGGTGTGACAGACTGCAAGTGGCACCTTAAACAGTCACACTCCAGAAAAAATACATTTTCTTAAACGACTAATAAGAAGCAAGACACAACATAAGAGCACACACACACCCAGGTAACATTCAAATCAGATGTCAGTTTAGTCCATTTACTTACAAGAACACAAGAAAATGTTTCTATGGAGTTGTTGGCAACAAAGCTTTCTAACTCTAACCAATTGGTACCATTCACTAAAAAAGCGTCAGGCAATAAAATCAGGTGAAACTTCTAACAATTATGATTAAAAAATAAGTGTCAGTGATGTATGCTAACTCAACTGCAGTTTCAAAAAAGAATGTACAAAAATTCTCTGTGTGAGTGTATGCATGTAGGGCAGTTGGCAGGGCCTGCTTTGCAGGCTAAGCAACTATGCAGCTTATCTCAGATATCTTCAATTCTTGATAGATGAGAACTAATTTGATTCTTTTTAAAAAACAAACTGTTAAAAAAAAGCAGAACTTTTAAAAAGACTGTAAACTTGAATACATGCTCCTATTAAGGGCTCAGATATGCCTTCTACAACATTTTTTCAAAACTGGGGCTAAACACAATGAAACACAATGAAATGCACCACCTTTTGCCTTTTCATGTTAAGTAACAAATATTAAACCAATACATAAATAAAACATTTAAAAAGGAAACTATCGACTCCTGTAATTTGCATTCATACAGCATCTTTCATTAAAGCTTGCCTTGAGTTTCTGCAGAATGTTAAAATAGAAGTAATTCCAACAAGCTTTTAAGATGACACAGCAGCCCGCAGCCAGAACTCAGCCCTTCAGATTCATATTCAGACACAGCTGTTTATTCTCTTAAGTGCCAACCTCCACCATCCCCAGCCAAAGAGCATTATTAGTATTAACAAAAAGAAAAGAGCACACACTACCTTGATCATTCAGTGCCTGAGTGGGATCTTTCAGAAGGGCTGCATATTTATGAAGAAGATTTACCATCACTTCCAGAAGTCCCACTTCCCTGAAGACATCCTTAAAGATGTAGTCATGACGGGTGAACTTAAGGAGTGTCTTCATGGCAATGATGCTACACTGAAAAGAAGCGCTAGATTTTAAAAGGATGCTCACACTGATCAGTTCTTTACAGGGTATGTAATTCAAGCTGAAGACAACGAACTCCAGCATCTCAAAGTATTTGGTCTGCACTTCTGGAAGTTTAGGAATCTTCTCTGCAAACTGAGACAACGTGTGCTGTGATTCCAAAATGAAGTAGTTGGCACTGTCCGCCATATAAATATTTGTGATGGCATCAAGGATGATTTGTGCTAGATAGCTGGTTTTTGCTCTCAAAAATGCATTCTGGAGGACTGCAAATGCTTGAATATTCCTCACGCTGTGACCTAAAAGAGGAAACAAAGCAAGATGGGAGGAAAAAGGAAACAGTAAGTTCTTAGTAATAAAACAATAAGTACACTCAATAACGATGCATGTATTTTAATAATGAACAACTGCATGCCAGGCACAGTAAAAACTTTATTAAAGCTGACTTCAAAAAAGCCTCTGCACAATCACTTGCATTGCAAATCCTACAGCCTACTGTTTGTTAAGATGCCATATTCATTTCTAGAAGTAAGTGTTTACCAAATAAAGAAATGATTTTTTATTTAGTTGAAGAGGTAACAGACCTATTCTTCAAACATGCAGTGGGATATAGTTCTAAAGGTAACAAATCCTGCCTGTCCTCTACACAGGCCAAGAGAAAACTCATTAGAACAACAGTAATGCATCCGGTATTCTGTAACGCAGAACATAACTCTGTTTCCTGCAAGTAGTTGGCAGGCTAAGTTTTGAATAACAGCCACCTGTATCCCCTCACTCCAGAGCAATAAGCCATGACAAATCCTTGTCAGCTGGGTTCAAAGCTACAAAACAGGCATGGACTCCAAATGATCTCCTTGCTTCCACTCTTTGGCAATTGCCTGCGAGAAAGAGAACTACATGTAGAGAAACTCCTCAGTGCAGTGTAAGGCTGGCAGCTGCCTGCCTTCCAAAGACATACTGCTCTGGCTCAAGTCTGGATTAACTGGTGTGAATGACCATACTGGTACCAGAAAGTGACATGAATAAGAAGGGCATGGACCTGTTGGAGTGGGTCCAGAGGAGGACATAACAATGCTCNGCAGCCTGATCCATTGGGAGGTGTGGCCATAGCAGGGGGTTGGAACTGGATGAACTTTAAGGTCCTTCCCAACCAAAGCATTCTATGATTCTATGAAACCACAGTCATTTCTTTCTAAAAGGACATTTCTTACATGCTCTCTTTACAATGAAAAATACTAAAAAGGGGATTTAGAACGTACTAAATGTGATGGGAATAAGCAGTGACAGATGCAAGTATTTATACTTTATAATTCACTATCAACAGTTGTTCCAGGTAACTGATCAGATTAATAAATTATTTTTTATTATTACGTGGACCTCTGAAGAAGCCAAATCTTAACCAGCTTTTCAGAGTGCAAGAATTTAAAAGATTTTAATAGAAGCAATTAAAAAAATGAGCTAATATGTTCTTCATGAAAAGATAACTTGCCAACATAATGAAAAAGGAGGTAAGAAGGAACCGAGATGTCATGACAACAACTGGAAAATTAAATAAAATTATTCCTTTGGAAATTGCAATAGGCCATGGTTCTCCCATGCTATTGTATCAGAAAAGTCGACTAGTTTAAGCAAAAACTATGTTATTATTGAAACATGGTGAAATTAAGCTATGAGTGTGACTATCACCTTCTTTCCTTACTCAGGGCAAACAGAAAACAATTCCCATAAACACTGAACTCTCTCAATACCAGAGAAAGGAAGTCATTGTCCAAGGAATCTGGTGAAACAGTGAAAGTAGGTCCATTAGCCTGTAAATCTATAAATTTAACTACCACAAAAAAATTTCCTAGTACCCCTTGTATTACTAAATCCCATTAAAAGTCCAACTAACAAACTAGCTTTACAGTCACTGTCAAATTCCAAACTTGTTACTTACATAAAAGATTTCCCAGAATTTTAAGTTTATACACACGATGTGAAAAGAAGTTTATTTTTACAAACCCTCCTCAGACTTCCTTAACCTTGTCTCCATATTATAATTGACTGTGGTTAAAAGCATACCACAGATTTCACCAGTCTGAATAGCAATGATGAAACAACACATTTCAACTCCCAAGTTACACCTGCCTAAGATGACAAAAGCTAACCAGAAGGAAATCTGAACCAAAAAAGAGAAAAAATATCAAACCAGCACATCAGCCTTTTACATCACTATAGTAAAAGCAGCTTAAAACACCATAAACCAAATCAGTGCATCTCTCCATTATGATAATCTCTTAAAATGTCCACATAGAAACTGTCAGTTTTGCAGTGAGAGGTATCTGACTCAGCATTTAGTCCTCAAAGTTACAAGTGTGACGCTTCCTCCTTTGGGTACGAACTGCAAAATCGAACCTTTGAGACCATTAAAATTAAGAATTTGATACACAAGTTTAATAAAAGAACCTAGACTCAGTTGCAAATGGTTCATGTGGTGGACAGCTTCTTTGTTGTTTACATTTAAAAAACAAACAGAGAAAGAGAGAAAGCAGACTCACCTTTGCCTGCAGGCTGTGGGACTGCAAACCCAGGGAGCAGGAAAGGTACTCCAGTGGTCACTCCAGCTGGCTTTAATTCATTTACACCATAAGTTGTTAAGGAAGTTATCAAATTAACTAAGTCCTTCAAGGCATCCTTAGATTCAGCTTCTTTTGCCTGTTCTAATCTAAAGAAAATACAATGGATTAAGTTAGCAGTCCTACCTTGTTTGAACTCCAATCGCTTTAATATCTCTTCCATTTTACTCTATTAACTTAGAGCCCTATTCCTGCAGTATGTTCTCTGTTCATATTTCATTCCATTAAGTCAATCAAACACTAGTGGATTTATGACAACATACACTTATTTGCCACTGAAATTCACCTCATAAATCCTTCCTTGAACTCAATAATCTGCTAAAAAGCAGCACAGATGTGAAAATTACTTTTATCAGCCTCTTACAGTCATGAAGCTATAGGATAGAAAAATACCTAGATAGTCTGTCATTACGTAAATCTATAATTAACTTGTTAAACTATATCTGCCACCCTGAGAGTTAATATTTTATGTTAATGAAATGGTAATCTTAGTAAAAGCTTAACACTTAGAAGCACACGATGAAGCAATGAAGCATCTTCATTAGAACTACAGGCCCATAATTTGAGCACAAGAGGGTGGAAATGCTATCATTCCATTCTGATTGTTTCCTGTCAGCAACAGACCATTCAATCAAAACCTAAAAACTTGACTCTGAACTCCAGGACAATCCTAATTTTCCTTGTACTTCACCAGAAGTCACTTACTAACTCTATAATCTCTATAGATCTCAGGAGAAAGCTGGGGACCACAACATCCTATTCGTTCATGCAATGTGAGCTGTATATTTCTTCTTACTGACAAAAGACCTTGAGAGGCCTTAGAAGCAGCTCATTCTGCACTTTCTGTCTTCTCAGTTAGACACATGGCTGAATCTCCTTCAAACAGCTGTTACAGAAGCACTCAGCTCATCTACTGCCATTTTACTCATCCTCCATACACCCTGTCTTTTCACATCATCAAGGTGAAATTACTACTCACTTCTTGGGTCCTCACATATCTCCTGTGGTTTCTTACTAAGTCACCTTCTTCACATGTCCTTTTGCATTACCAGCTCCAAATCCTTTCTTCTTTGCAGGCTGACACCACTTCAGCACCCCACATGACAGTTACCTTCACAACAGAGCCATAGAGCCAAACAAGCCCCTGTCAATAGGTTTGAGCCAAAATATTTCCAGGGAGAATACATTATTTTCATTTCTCACTGATCTACACATGGGCTTAACCAAGATGATTGTTTATTGAAACAAACTGTATTTTGATTTGAAGATCAAATCAAAGGTTGCTGAGGGGAGACCTTGTCACTGTCTACAACTGCCTGAAAGGAGGTTGTAGTGAGGCAAGTGTTGGTCTCTTCTCCTGAGTGGCAGGTGATAGGATGAGATGGAATAGCCCCAGGTTGTGCCAGGGGAGCTTAAGATTGGACATCAGGAAAAATTTCTTCACTGAAAGGGTTATCGGGCACTGGAACTGGCTGCCCAGGGATGTGTTTGAGTCACCATCCCTGGTAGTGTTTAAAAAACAGATAGGTAAGTGCTCAGGATAAGGTTTAGTAGTGGTTGGACTCAATGATCTCAAAGGTCTTGTCCAACCAAGCAGTTCTATGATTGTATGATCAAATAAACTAAAACTTAAACCCAGCAAGAGAACTGGCCATCAAACCAGCAGTCATGTTTTGAATCATCTTGCACCTCTTCTACAATGCACAAATTGCTGACAAAAATGTATGTAGGTATGTGCTATTCACCTTATGCAAAGCATTTCTGCAAAATTAAGAGTCTTTAAGCAAGTTTTCTAGAGCCACCCTGCAAAGAGGTAAGGATAACACATTCCTATGCTTTTAAGCTTTATTCATATCAACTGATGAATTCTGTTCTCCTTCGATCACACATGCAAACACCTCTAGTCCTTCTATAGCTCTCATTAGAGATCCTCCATTCTTTGATTTTAAAGACAAGCAAGCTCAGCATAGAGTTTACTTAAAACATCTACAGACAATTGCTTTTGTACTGGAAAATGAAATTGCTAATGACAGCACGTTCCCCTGAAATTCCACCTAAAGTCTGGCTGGCAGTTTCTGTAAAACAGCTGAGTTTGAATTACATCGCCTTAAATTAATGCATTAGTATAACATACTCAAAACCACCATTTATACTACAAGAACAATTCCTTAGCAGTTATTTTAGCTTTTGTGCTCTCCAAGATACTTCATGAATATTTTTAACTGAAACTAAGAAATTCAAATATCGTATCTATTTCTGGTATTCATTTAAAACAAACAAAAACCCTGAAAGCATACTATGTCACAGAAAATTTAGCTCAAATATTTGGGTGCCAAAACTTAGCATCCTAGCACCCAAAATGAATGGCTTGGAGATAACATTAACACTTCTCCTTAAAGGCCATTACAGCACTGTTCCTAATCATCTCTGACTTGAGTTTACTTCCTAAGGTGTATGCTCATAAATATCATTTCCAAGTTTCTGTCTTGGATGTGTAAAATGTACATATATTTCAACAGCTAAGCATGCTTCCTCAGAATTTCATATCCAAAAAACGATACACAGACTGACTATAGATTTTACACAAATAATGCAGCAGACGCTAATTTGCTGAGTGGGAAAGAAAAGAATGAAGTTCCTTTCACAGAGATGAATCACACATCCAAGTTTTGTTGGACAGACATTTTCATTACCGTATTCCGTGATGCATTAGCATGTTAGCACCATCCTTAATAAAAAACCTCACAAATTAAAAAATGCATATATACCCTGATTCCCTGGTAACATGAGTGTTTTCTCTAGCACTCTAAAACTAGAGTTCATGTAATTTCTTTTCAATACTAAGTAGCATGCACCACATTTACATACATGACTTTTCATTATGATAGCGTGTTAAAAAAAAAAAACCACAAAACCAAATCTCAAAAAGAAAACACCTGTTTTCTGATTTTTTTTTCTAAATTTGTAATAACAGTTGTTTTTAAACCTCTTTTCTTAGGACATACAGAAACATTTAGTAATGAAATAGTACTGACGAACAAAAAGGCAAACAATGTTGTTTCATAAATGGAGAGAAACACAGTATCATGTTTTGGTCCTAGTATCTTCATTTCATAATAACCTGTAATCACTTATTTGTTCAAACCTATTGACTTATTCTTTATTAAGAAATCTTTTTCTGAAAAGCTCACAGTGACTGTCTGCATTCCTTCAAGCTCTCTTAAATACCTGAGGAGGAGGTCACAGAGGAAGTTGTATCCTTGCCATATCCTAAAATCATCCAACAACGTTTGGGATACATCACTGGAGTCTTTGAGAAAACAAGAAAGTCCAGCAAACATCTCAACTATTTCTAGGGGAGAAAGGTCATCAGACTGCTGCATGTTCTGAACACACGTGGACAAACACTCCTTTTCTGAAAAGAATTGCAGTCAAGAAGTTAATCACAGTAAGGAACATAACTAGCAGAAAAATGACAGCAATAAGGCAACTGTTACTTAACTACATCTTATCACGTAGCATTTAATATCACAGAACACTTGAAGATGAGTAGGATTCTCAAGTGCCTTTGGATCTAAACCCTAACCTCTTTTTGCCAACCTCTCCCTCCCTTTCATAATCTTTACTCTGGTAAGGAGGAGACTGTAGACAAATACCATTTGTTTTAACACTAAAAAGTTTTACCAGATAACTCAGCAGAAAAAAAAACAATGACAAATATGACAACTGTAAATAATTCTAAAACTTTTTTTTTCTTTTTCTTTTAAAGCGCAAATTTAGGCAAAGTGGTGAATTAAAGAGTTATTGATGTAAGGTAAAACCCTATATATAAGCCTTTACACCAAGTTGTCGTATTGCTTCTCTGGTTGGCATTTCTTTGGCTAGCACATTTCCTTGCCTGATAAATCTTGATCAAAGAGAGACAGTGCTTGTTTTGTGCTATGTACCTCACTTGCTCCATCAGTTTACTGGTCAGTTGCAAAAAGCTTTCCCAATTCCACAGTCAGATTTTGGGCTGCACTCTTGTTTTAAAAGTGCTCCCTTCAAAAGCCTTCTATTTTATCTTGCCCATGCTGCAAAGCTAAGTGCAGATCTTTCCAGCCCAACTGATAACAAAATTTAGTAGAGATCAAATCAAAGCATGAGACAGTGAAAGGACGTTCCTTTGCATATGATTAAATGTAAGTTTTTTCCTGAATATGAGATAAGTCTCTTGACGGATTGTATTACCACTTAAGGCAGGTTCATTTCATTATAAGCATCAAAGGGGAATGCTGACTTGACTGGTTTTCTTTTAAAGATTTTTATTTCTCTTTTTAAAGAACCTAGAACATCCTTCGATACAGCAGTCTCACTCCTCTGTGGACCAAGCCCATCGAGAAATGCTAACTGTAGTAGCTGTCAGCATCACAGTCAAAACCTGGTTATTTTCTTTGCTGTGCCCCAAACTTTTTTCACAAGCACCCATACACCACCTACACTGATCAAAAACCCACCAGAAGACTGTTACAGATGCAGGCAAAACATCCATCACCTTATAAGTTCTATCTGAAAATACTTAGCTTATGACTATTCTGTGCTTCCAAGTAACTTGGTACATTCACATCTTTCTGACTGGAATTAGAAACACATTGCTAGCACAAGTTAAAAAAACACAGACTGAAATTTTCTGTGAAGTATGCGAGAGTAAGGTGACATATTTCACAAACTGTCAAAATGGTTTTGTGGAGCCTTGTGACTACTTGCTTTCTAGGGTGTGAGGAAACTGGGTTTCTTTTTTTTTTCCAGTAGGTGTGCACTGTTAAAGTGAATGATAGGGACGTGAGTTCACTTCAATCATTGTTCCAATTTAAAAACTACAAACCCTTCTATGTGGTCCTACAGTCTAAAAGACCTAAATATAATACTAGAAGCATCTTCTACTGACTCTCCTACCCCAAATCCTCCATACCTGAATACCCATGCTGTTTTAAATTAGTGTAAAATGAGTATTTTGTATGCAAAGCTGCTCCCAAGCTGCTAATATCCTCTTTAACATTGGGTTTAGTCTCCTTGCTCTTACATTCTTTGTCATGAACCAACTTGGCAGCTGCCTTTGCTAAACAGACCATACCCAGTCCCTTGTAAAGACACATGGTGAATAAAGTCCTTTTTATATCAGCTACCAAAATCTGTAACCACCTAGAGAAACACTCCTGTATGATAGTTCCCATGCCTGAAACAGTCAGGATATAAACAGGAGATAAAATGGAATTACCCCGTTTGCTTCAGTCATTTGGTGGCTTGAAGGCTGGATTAAGCCCATGAGGTGATTTTACTTTGGCCTTCAGGATGCACAAAACCTACAATCTATAAGCTGTACAGCAAGGTGGGGAAGAAATGCAGTCTGGCTGAATGGGTCAGCAATCTAGTAAACCAGCCAGCAATAGGGGCTGCAAATCCATCCAACAGCCAGGCTCTTCCCAGCTGTGTCTCAAAATTTCTGCACTCAGTTGTGATACAGGTTTTAGGACATGCTACAAGTGGCTTTCTAGCAGTGCTGGTATTGAGAGACCTCCTCCTTTGGGCATAGGTGAGGGTCTCAGCCAGGTGAAGGAGAGCCTCTCTGGGCTAGGCCTCAGGGACAATATCCTTGGGTTGTGGATCCACAGGGAAGCAGGGCTGGACTACAGCAAAATAAGCCGGTTGGTTGTTCTATCAAGCAGCACTTGGAGGTTCGCACTCAAGTGTTTCTGTGCCCATATGCCATGCTCCTCAAGAATTTCCTAGCACCCCTGTTACACAGATTTTGCTGTTATCAGACTACGCCACCCAATGTCCTGGATAACAAAGAGTACAAATTGCAAATCAGTGGTGGCTTAACAGTCTCACCCACTCTCTTCCTGCAAAAGCAAGGTATCTGGGAGAAAGAATCTACTCCCTGCGCACACAAATCAGCTCACTCTGGTTTGCATAATGCATCCATATTTACTACACGGTAGCAGCTTTTATGGGCTTCTAATAGCTTGAACTGCGTCAGCAGAACACGTGGAGCTGGTTCCTCTTCCTGCGGCTTCCTCAGACACTTCTACTGCCAGCTAGAGTGGCACCCAGACAAGTAGCTGTAAATAGGGCACTGCTAGCTTGCTTCATGCTTTTACAAGGGGCTGCAGCTGCTGCTAATTCAAATGCAGGACCAAAACAACTAAATCCTCTTAAGAATTAATGCTCACAGCAAAAATTACAAACTTGTGCATCTTCCCAGTGAGCATTTTTCAACACAGGCAGTTACTGAGATCACGTAAAGCCATTCCTTCAGGTCATCATAAGCTCTACACCAAAACATGAGGGGTAACTCTATCCATCAATGTTAAACTGCAATGTGGACAAGGCTCTTCACTATTCAAGCACTATGAAATTTCACCTGCATGTAAATACAAACAAAAACCCTAGCAGTTTTCCTCAATTTATTGTTTTCATGCCTACCTCCTAAGTAAGAAAACCATGAAAGACAAAGAACAAAAAACCCCACAATGAATAATACAGATTAGGACACATACCATGAATGTATTTCACTACATTGACACTAAGGCCGTGACGTGATATGGTCATTAGTACTTCTCCTGCACTCTTCCTCCAAGGCAGATTATAGGGAGGGCACCATGAGGTTATTGCACTGAACAGAAGCTGGAGATCATCCTTTTGAGCCAGTTCTTCCGCCGGGGACACAAAACTGCACAATTTTACTAGAATCTGAAACAGTCATTAAAAATGTAGCATTAATAGCATGATGACTGCTATCTTTGCCTAGACTTAGTAAACTGTGAAATGTCCTTCCATTTAGCATACCCATTAAAAAAAAGAAAGATAAGGTTGTTCAACACATGGTTATTACAAGTCCGAGTTCAGTTTAAAATGACTAGCAAAAGATTAGCAGCAGTTTAAAGCTTTTAGGTTGACATAACATGCTTGTACGGATACAAGATTACTTCTTGTTAGAGTCTGCTAGTTACTCAATTTACACGTCTAAATGCTGCAGTGGAAAAGAGGCTCTGTGAAGTAAACTGTTGTACCCATTCCTAACGCAGAAGAAAGGCTATTGCTGGGTTGTTTAGCAGAGCAGCACCCCTAACATCTTGGTCAAATGAAAACAGCCAAAACAGTGTGGCAGGAAAGGCTACAGCAACACTGTGGACCTACCTGCATAACTAACATCTGGATCTGAATTTCCAGGTTACCATAAACAAGACAAAACACAGCCACAATACCAAAGCTACTAAGTTATGCTCCCCTTTCTGCATGTTTTGAGAACATCTGATGTCCATCTTGTGTCTTCTGCATGAAAAGCAGAGACTCCCTCCTCAAAAACTGGAGGAAGATGTTGCAAGGCTCTCCGAGTCCAGAGGAGGAGGTTTAGAAGGTTTGGAAACTATTGGAAATCTCACTCATTCCAGATAGCTCATTTGAGAGCATGACTTTACAGTCCTTGAAGAGGGACAGGTTTCTTCAGGAAAATGTGTGGGAATTTCTCTGCAAGTTCAACAATGGAAACTTCAGAAAGCAGGAGCAGGTCAGATAGAGTCCCTGGTCTCCCTGGGAAATCTGGGGAATAACTGTAACAGTAACTGCAAGCTTAGATGGTATTACACAATTTTTTTTAATGTATCCATAGTTTGTTTTCATAATAAAAAAGAAAACAGAATATGTTAAATTAATTCAGATTATTATCAATACTTACTACTATGTCTACTTCAATCGGTAGCAGACAAAGATACCAAAGACTTGGACCAATTTGATTAAAACAGTTTAATAGTCAACACACTTCTCCTTTTAAGCAGCTGTGCAGAACAGTTGCATGTATCTTTGTGGCTATTAACCAAGACCAAAAACCAGAGGGGGAGTCAAGTTTAATCTCAATTGTGCTTGGAGGAAAATTCATCTTCCTCTGAGCCATCAGCTTGTGAAGAATCAGGAAAGAGTAAAACCTGGTTGAAAAACCAGTTTATACACTTTTCTCACATGAAGTATTTCCACTCCTCTTGCCAATTCCATGACCTATTTTACCTTTCTTACCTGTACAAAGACTTTCTGTAGTAGCGCTCGGCGCTCTGCGAGAGGTAGTTCATTCTGTGCTCCTCCAACTACCTCAGGCACATGTGGAAGGTCAAAAAACAGATACAGACATTTAACAAGTGTGGAAGGCACTGACATTGTAGTCATGCAGTCCACAGTTTTCTGGGGAAAAAGAAAACAGGAAAAAAAAATCAGCTAATTCCTATATTCAAAAAGTTACACTCCTAAAATGCATTTGACTCAAATGCTGCTTTATCTTTCTCACACTTTTAGTGAGATGTCCACATGGCAGTAGAGATCTACTATCTCGCTTGAATGTCTATCTAAACCATAACCTTAAAAATAGGATCATAATTTATTTACACAACAACAGTATCTAACAGCCACAGTTCGGAGAAATGTACAGGACATAAAAACTGTCTGTCTTTGCCAACAGAAGCTTACAAGTTAATTACAAGACCTTCAGCCAAGCCTTCATTAGCTATCTGTTCTTTGTAGTAGCAGAAATGGGAGTGGGAGTACTATTCAATTTACTTGACTTGGCTAGAAGGTAAAAGCAAGCAAGGAGCAAAGTAATAGAAAACATGAAACCATCAGCAAGGAAGAAAAGACAAATTGTGGTGGAGGCTGGCAACACACTAAACACAGATAAGATGATGTGATGAATTACAAAGGCAGATTAGAGCATAAAGATCAAACCAAGCAGCAGTCAGTATGCTGACAGAGACTGGAGGGCAGCACCAAAAGCAGAGGCAGTATTCATGGTATCACCCACTCATCACTGCTGCTGGCTTTGCTTTTTGCAACTGCTGCTGCCCTCCTTCAATGGGGAGCCCAAGTTCAAAGTCTGAGGTGCTGTACGTGGCATGCATCTCATGGGGTGCTAAGCAGTGGCATGCAAGAAAAGCCTTTGGGAACAATAAAAGGTTTGTGAATAATTCAAAAGAATATTGTAAATTAAAGTTCCAAAATGATAGGGGGGCTTTATGCATCTGAATCCACAGGGAGCAAAAGCTGAAGTTCAGTGGTAGTATAATAGAAAAAAGAATTGTAACACAGAAAGCAGAATACAGTTACAACACCTTTTAGTGCATGTTCATGCAGCTCATTATTTTATTGCTTTTGTCTCTCCCACTCCACAATTCACTACTACTTAAGACTAACCTGTCCCGATGAAGCTAGTAAATTGATTGTGGTGAGCAGCATCCAACCTCTACTTGCTTCTTCACTTTGATTGACCTCCAGAAATTGGACGATGGCACGACTTGCGGCCTCTGTAAGAGAATAGTTTAAAAAAATGCAGTAAGAATTCAATTTGATAATATGCAGAACAGCACACATCCCCCCAACAGTTCCAAGTGCTTGAGCATGAGTTCACTTCACCGCCACTTGAAAAAAGGACTAGGCTTAGGCTTACACTCTCCAGACACATTCCAGTCTCTCACACACACTTTGCTCTCACACTAGGAAAGGCCAAGAAAAGTACATTTTCAGGTCACGTATAACCTTTTAAAAAAGCAAAGAGATTTCAGTAACACAAAGCAACTTTTGAGTTATTTTGGCTTTATCAAATACAATCTAG
>WAAB01023563.1:0-13893 GCA_013389865.1 Piaya cayana | reverse complement strand
GCTGTATTTTTCTCCCAGCAGATCCCAATACAGACTCACATACATATGCTGTATGATGGATACTATAATAATCAGACAGGAACTTTAAGTAGGAGCCATAAGACTTCAAAGAGAAATGCAGTTGAGCTGTATATATAAACTGTATTTCTAAAAGCATACACAAAGGTCAGTGTTCTGCATTGCTGTGAGAACTATGCCATAGAATACTTATTCTGTTATTTATATTAATCACAGTTCAGCTGTGTCTGAACATAAAAGAGCATCTTTTCTTAAAACACTGTCTTCCAACAGCTTGCTTGACTACTGCTGACTGGAATTTTTTAAAAACGTGTTGTATATTTGACAAAGTACAATTTTGGAGGTTGCAAAAATTATTTAAGAATTTGGAGGTATTTTGCAAGATTTGAGGAATTAAGTATGGAGATGGCTATGGGAGATCTGAAGTCCATGTGTTGCAGAACTTTGGAAATTTGATTGCAATTACTTTGCTGGACAAATATGTTCTGATTTTTTTTTTTAATCTTTTGAGGTGTTGCATTTAGTGTAATGGGAATATTGGTTGAGACAATGCAGAATTATTTGATCTGTACTCCCATGTACTTCTTGTCTTCCACTTAAATATTTGTGAAATCAAAATCTGGATTTTATGTTCTTTTAAAATCTGAAAAATGACCAGATGGCTGTCTGTCTAGATTGCCTTGATGTCCTCTCTGTGTTGTTAGCCTGTTTTGACCTTGTGGTTGGCTAGGAAGTCTGAGTCTACTAGTAATTGTAGTATCTGACCCTTGATGTTAGTAAGTTTGTGTGATTTCACAAGTGAACATTTACATGTTATATTCCTGGTGCACACTAGGTCCATATGCCATTTTTACGTATACCCATTCCATATTTAAGTATGTTTAAATTAACACTAGAATTCCTGGCACTCTGAAAGTAGATTTTACTCCCTTTTTAATTCTATCTGAAATAGAAGCTAGGTTCTCAAGCGTGCCACTGGTAACAGCTCCTGGCAACCACATCAGTTATTTTCTTTTTGAGCAGACAGTAGTTCATTATGGTAATAAAGTTAAAAGACTTACAATAATTATGAATCACATAGTGTAGAAATCTCTTAATGGGTTATCATTGATCACTTTGCAAATCTGTGAAAATGTTATTGTTTTAATGCAAAATATCACAATATAAAAGAGGAGGAGCAATAAATGTGGGGGAATTGGTCTGGAGTGAAGCTTTGGAAGGAAATTTGGGGACCACTGTTCTTCAAGAAAGTAGTAATAGTTTCAAGTAAAGCCATAGTAAACAGAAGCTAAGTGATAAGTGACAAAATACTAGTTTGTTAAAACCCACATGTGATCAACATAAGAGCAGTGATGTGTGCACTTCTAAAGTGCGTAAGCTTTTAGCTAGCCAGAAAAAGGGCATTGGAAATATAGCTACGTAAGACACCAGACAAACAGTGTTTGAATGTATAGAAGAGTGGTGCAGAATATGAATGGGCTTTCCAGATTGGTAAGCGTAAAGCTGGTTCGTTGTTAAACCAGTTGCTGTAGTTGTTCTACTATTACAGCTGTATCCAGCATCCTCAAGTTGAAGCACTAATTAGCCCTTTTACAAACTCAAAACGGGAAGCAGTCTTTAAGTACTTTGAAAGATCAGCATTTCAGACACACTGTAAGTGAGGGGCTTGCAAGTCTAGACTCTAGATTCTGTTTTTAAAATTGTATTTGTCTGGGAACTTAAGATACTGTTTGCTTGAAATCTTTTGCATTGAATATTCTTCCTGTTGGCCCTTTTAAAAATACAGAGGTGGGAAAAAAAGTGAAGTCCAATACACCAATGAGCTTTGGCAGCACCATGTCACCCAGGCAGGGCAAACTGGGTAGCACAGTTGGAAGTTTACACCTCAGTACTGCTATTGGCTCATCATCTTATAGTATGGATCTGCCTTTAGGAAAATTCAAATTTTACTTGGAAAATCTCAGATCGTTACCAGGAAGCCTATTCTGTTTCTCACTATTACTCTTCTGGTGGCAGTAGCTGATGGGATTTTTAAATATTGATACATTTCTAAAATTCCAGCCTGTGGTTTCAATTTGTTTGAAATTGAGGTACTGCTGTACATATGAGGAAAGGCTTCAGTCTATGCCTAATCCCAGTACAGATTGCTTTGCATTAACAAGAAATTTGCTTTGTGAAGGCATGTATTATTGATTACATAGCAGGCAATCAGCATCTGCAGGTGAACTGTATGTATGCAACACAGAACTGAACACTGATAGTGGTCACTGGAGTTGTTATTGTGGTGTTTGTGTTCAGAGCCCTGGTTTCCAGTTGCTTGCAGTACTTTCACCTCACTACAATTTTCTTGACTCTGAGGTGACTTTTCTCTTGGAGGTCAAGCCACAATTATTCAACTTATTTTAAAGCAAAAAGAGGAATAAAACAACAGCATTTTCCCTATATTAAAAGAGCTGCAGTTATTTTAGAATTTGTGAAAGCTAAGTATTCTTTTAAAAAATAGGCAAGGGATTGAAGGAGTTTCTTTTCAGTAGAATGTGTGCTAGCATTTGTAACCATTTTTAACCATTTTTGTGTTTCTACTAATCAAAGTAATGTGAATCAAAAAAGGAATTATGGTCTAAACTTTTTAACAGTTTCTTTGCATTTTCTAAAGACCGTTGTATTTTATTTCACTGAGTTACGTGCCTTTGAAATGCCATTTGTTCATTTGTAATAGAGCAGGTATGATTTTATTTGCCTTTTTAGTGAGGCTCAAGTGATAGTAGACTCTAAAGAATAAACTTGTCAATTTAACTGCATGGGGAACAATTAGGAACAAATGTCTGAGGTATGGTTGAGGTACTATATTTTTGTTGGACTACTTCTGAAGTAAGGGATTAGTGAATGTAGGAGACAGCTGGCATTAGTAGCAATGTCAGTGACTTATCTGAACCTTTAAAGTCTAAATATAATAAATTCCCTCATGTAGCCCTAATCTTTCCTGCTTATAAGTCATGTTGATTTTTACTCAGGAACAACATGGGGCAAATTAAGCTTACTTGGTTTTCTATCAACTTGCATATATTCAATATTTTAATTTATAATATTTTCTTCATACACACATACTGTATTTTGTGATGTGAGGTGTATTTTATAAGTTAACCCATAAGACACATTAAAAATCGGCTGACCAAATAATGTAAACATTTGTGAATTCACTCTGAATTGTCCTTATGGTTTATATGTGTAAAGATAGGCTCAACTTCAGATATTTTTAGAAATAGACCTTAATCCTCCAGAAATCACTTGTGTTTATTAACTATGTCTTGTTCTGTTGCAGGAGGGGTTCAAAATGGGATTAACTCTTGAAGGCACAGTATTTTGTCTTGATCCGCTAGACAGCAGGTGCTGATGCCAAGACATTAAATGTGAAATTCCTTCTCATTGGGTTTTTTAATTCTGAACATGTATTCACAAATATTATCCATGTGCCAAAAATTGCTTTTTTCATCATGTAAACTCTTGTAAAGTTTACTTCTGTAAAAATCCTACTTAATTCCAGTCTTTCTCTGTACAAATGTAAAAAGTTGGTTTTGAAATATTAATTGAATTACACGTTTGTATGTCTTTCTCTCATGTTTTGACCCAAGTTTACTGGGTCTCCAGTGGAGAAATTATTCAGAAAGCTCACATGTTCCTCTCTCTCTTTGCAAGACCTGGCAGAATTTTGAAATTATGGTTCTAAGCCATTATTTAATATTTATGCAGTGAAATTATTAATATCTGCTAAAAATAGTTGAAATTGTAGTGAAAAGGCTGAAAATATTAACCATCAATATATGCTTAACAAGTAAATCTTGATACTGTATAATTGATTTCCATTACTGTGTATGGTTACTATGCTGTATATATGTTATTAGTTTATGAAATCCAGAAGATTTTTAGGTCCTTAATTCTTGTTTTAGAAACTAGCATATTGTTAGTGTGCTAATTACTGATAATGAACATAGGAAAACTGCTAAATTGCAGAATTGATAAATTAACTGCCCTTTGCTTTGATATTTTATAGCTGAATTGTAAAGTACGTAATTTGGAATTCATTACATGATAGCCATAACTTAAAAGGATGATTATGGTCTTAGTGTTTACTTAAGAATTTACATTATTTTGTGTGTAAGCAGGCACTCCATTTACTGACCTCAGTTCTATGCGTTACTTTCAACACTCAAGTATTTACAGTGAAGCTCTGAGTATTTTTTTCACTGTGTGCTTTAATGTTGTATGTCTTAAAATAATTTTAAGCTTGCTAGAAGAATTCAATGTGAGTTGTTAAGTCCTTGATACTACTCACTAGTACAATTACACAAATAACTACACACCAAAATTTTCAGTTGCTAGTGAGTTAAACACTGCCTTGTCTATGCATAATATTAATTAATCTTTATCATAAGCAATAAAATACCACCTTAAACCTATTTCACATAATTAGTGTTTTGTTGCCCAAACTCCACATAAGTTGAGAAACTTTTAAAATTGATATTTTCCCCTCAAAATCTACAGATACAGAAAAAAACCCAAAATTTAATTTTTTAATGTATTTTCTTTCCTTTTTCATGAGAGTTTCTTTGTGGTACTTATGGTTTTGTCCTTAACACTTATAGTTAACATCAAAAATGCATTTTTAAAATTCATCATCACATGTATATCTTTTTTTCAACAAAGCACTTCAGCTATGCATTTGTAGTCCACTGAAATGAACGGGATTATTCTTGTGCCAAGTGTAAAATACGCTCAAGTACTTTGCTGAATGGGAGCCTTAATATTCTACATTGAATTAGTCTTCCTCTGTCTCTTATTCGGTGTTCAACATTCATATAGAGTATCATATATAAATATATATGATCACTAACAAATAGAATAGTTTATGTTTCATAAAGAAAAGACTTTGTAATTTTATTTACCCTATAGTATTTTGGAATTTATATAATGAGGATGTTTAGTAGCCATAGCAATGGACTTTTTTAACAAATAGAATTTGTATTTTTATTGTACTTTAAAAAGCTTTACATAACAAACGTCAATTTAGTGGTCATTTATTATCAAGGTAACACTAAGATAATGTTTTCACATTTTAAGAAACCTTTTTCTTTACTGATGTTTATGATAATTGACTGCGAATGCCATGGTTAAATTTTACATACCTGGTCAATCCGTACGAAAATATGTAAATTGACACAGCAGCGCATTTTTAATGAAAAGGTTGTGTGATCCAATTGGAATCTGTATTTCTGTGTAATCACAAATGTCTGTTTAGTTTTAGCTAAAATAAATGTTTTTAAATAAATTGCATCTTAGAACACGTTATTCATTCAGTAAAATGCCCAGTGGGAGGATGGGTGGGGAGGTGCTTCAGTGCCAGTCAGGACCTGCCACCAAGAATGATTTAGCCCTAAACTGGGCCAAAGTTACCTTATATGCCAGAAAGAATCTGATTTCAGCCACTGTATAATAGCTCCCTATGTTTTTAATTATATAACTCCAATAACCTTCATTATTGAGTTTGATCTAATTTTTAATCTGCAGAGAAAAATCTATTATCTTCTCCCCACAGTCCTTTGTGGATTTAATTGACTCTTTTTATTGCATTTATTTTAATACTTAGCTGCTCAATATACGTAGCTACTGAATGACCCAGTTGATTATTTACGGAGTAAAGGATGTGACTGAGGTCTTTTTGAAGCCTAGAAAGCAAAATGTGTTAATGGGACAGGCTAGTGCATGTGGTGTTGGTGCTTCTGAGAAGAGAAAACTAATCTTCAGCCACCCAGTGCCTACTGCCATTGCAAAATTTCTCTTCAAGCTTAAATACTTAAAACCTCTCTAAGCTCTTCATTTTGTGGAAATGGGGCTTAGAATTTATGGGAATGGGTGCTACCAAGATTACTACACTACACTACACTACACTACACGTGATTAGCAAGTAAGGTATTAGTGTCTGTGAGCTATAAAAACAAGCAGTTCTTTCTCCATGTTCCCACCAGTATCAATGTTCTTTAACAGATAATGCAATAACATCGTCTTTTAAACTTTAAAAATATATATTTGAAAGCAGTGCTTACAGTGTGATTGTTTTTGCTCTGTGTAAACAGGAGTGCTCCTGTTGCTTAGGACAGAATTTTGTCTGTGGAAGGTGTCTTGTTACAAATTCCTAGTCTATTGATTACCTATTAAAAGCATAGATTCAGCTGGTTTGGACTGAGTGTGTTGAGTGGTTCTGCTACTTTGTGACCCATAGCATCTGACTTGACAGAAGTGTGTAATAAAGAGGGTGACGTTATCATCTAGGTTAGAGATATGGTAATAAATGAGTTGCGAACAAGACTTTTTGTTTTACTTGGAGATTTGCCCTCCAACAAAAATGAAAGAAAATCCTGGTGCAATTGGGTGCTGCCAGATTCCTTCACATTTTTTTCTTCCTTTTAGATTGCATTTATTTCCTTTTTTATTTTTTTTCTTCAACTTCAGATCATGCTAGCTCTGACTGTAGCATTTTGTGGACACGTAGGGCTAGATTTCAGTTCCACTTGTCAACTTCCTGGGTACTGTGCTGGCGTGTCATACCAAGCTATATGAACCCTTAGAAGCATTTGGGGGGGGTTGGTTTTTTGTTTTTTTTTTTTTTTTTGTAGGGTATGGACTGTTTTCCTATGGGCTTAATACACTGTGCCTGAGTAACTGAGGTGCTTAGGTTAGAATTCTTAAGTGAAATAAACTGATATGACTTCAGTTTGTGAGTTTTCTAATTTTAACCTTTGATAAACTACTGTGCCTAATTGCAGGCTGATCTTGGCTTAACTCAGTTAATGGAGTTTCAAACATAATTTTGTTCAGTTATTTCAGAGTGGTGGGTGATATTTTGTTGAAATGAAAGTCTGACGTTTGTAATATATGCAGCCTGCTTGAGATGCTTCAATGTTCAGTGGGTGTTGGTGTATAGATTAAAAAAAACTGCATATTTATTCGTCAGACCAAAACACTACTACAAGAAAACTACGAGACTCCCTGTGGATTTCACAGACTGCATACGTAATACTTGTGCATGATGGGGTAAAGGTTTCCAGACCTGAATATGAATATAAAATTAATCTTTTATGTGTAAGAATTTTCTTAAGAATTTTGTATATGTTTTGAGATAATAAACCCTGCAAGTCTCTCTGATGGTATTGAACTTTTCTTAAAGGACTGTCTTCTGTACTAGATGGTTACAAAAGTGCTTTAGCTAATAGTCCTTATTCCAATAATGATTGAAAAGTGTGACAATAAGTCACATCTATATTTTCTAAATGACTAGTAATAAATTTTTTCTATAAATTAATCTTCTTATGATACGAGTTTTGCCAGAACAGGAGTCTTGAAATAGACCCTTAAAAATTTTCATCAATTCCATTTCCTTCACAGCTTCTTCCTACATACAAGCTTTTCTGACTGAAAAGTGACTCAGAAAAGCTGTTCAGCTGAGCATTTGTAAAAGCTACTTCGGCTTCTACCATGCATGGCATTTAAATTCTTGCAAGTGTTCTTTCTTGTATGATTGTATTCTGTGTTCTGCACTAAAATTAAAATTGCAATATTTTGAGTATGCTTCACTGAAAATAAATAGATGAGTTCTCTATAGGAATTTGTACTGGTTCACTTTTGAAAATAACTACAATTTTAATATTTTGGTGTTCTTGGTCTTTTTTTAAAAGGAATTTGATTGTTTTTGAATAAAGTGTTCCTTACCACTACGAAAAGACACTGAGAAAATACTTAGCCTGTGTGCTGTGTTGAGATAAGATTCTAATGAAGATATGGTTCTTGGCAGGTGAAAAAAGCCCAACAACAAAACCTATTTGAAGGGCCTTGATAGCTTGTAAAAAAAAAAATTTCGTGCTTATCATTCATTTTTAGAATATGTTGGAACAGGCTACCTGTAATGGCAGTTTAAAGTCACCTACAGTTTAAACCATGCAAGTTCCCCATGTTTTTACAATCTTACATTTATTAGAATATTGTGAAGAAGCCAGAATAGATCTGAATTTCTGAGACACTTCAACCCTGTAAAATAATGACATGATCACATGAGACTTGTGACAGATGAATGTGTGATGCAAAACAGGCATTTGGAAAGAAAAATAAAATAAGAGAGTTTTTGAGGTCATAGAATGGTTTGATTTGGGAGCAACCTTGAAGATCATCGAGTTCCAACCTCCTGGCCATTGGCAGGGGTACCTTCTACTAGGTCACGTTGCTCAAAGCCTCATTCAGCCTGGCCTTGAGCACCTCCAGGGGTGGGGCTTCCACAGTTTCTCTGGGCAACCTGTGTCTCACCACCCTCACAGGAAAACGTTTCTTCCTAGTAGCCAATGTCAATCACCCCTCTGTCTCCCCTCTTAAAACCTTTACCCCTCATCGTATTCCTGCACTCCTAGATGAAGAAGCCACTTCCCAGCTTACCTGCAGGCCCCCTTGAAGTACTAGAAGGCTATTCTAAGGTCTCCTTGGAGCCTTCTCCAGGCTGAACAACCTCAACTCTCTCAACCTGTCCTCATATGGAAGGTGTTCCAGCCCTTGGATCATCTTTTTGTCTTCCTCTGGGGTAGCTCTAACAGCTCCCTGTCCTTCCTGTGCTGAGAAGTCCAGAACTGAATATAAGGGCTCCAGGTTACATCTCATAAGAGTAGAGGATTAGAATCGCTTCCCTTGCTGGCCGCTCTTCTCCTGATGCAGCCCAGGATAATGAGAAATTTTGCATGAGAATGAAAATGCTCTATGGGTTTGCTTGTCTGACTGGGTTTAGCCATGCTTTACTTCCAGGTTATGCAATATTTATCTAGTTTTAATTGCTGATCTGATGTACTGCTTCTGAGAAGCAAAAACCCCTAAATAATTAGAACACCTGATGCTGTTTGCAGATTATCAGCAGAAGTTCTAATCTTGCCCTTTTTTAAAAAAAAAAATCAGGTATTTTAAAAGAATGAAGATTTATTTAATAGTCAAAAATATGTGCTTAGAAACTGAACTAAACAAGATAAATTGCCTCTTGACACTAATAAATAAACCAGTAAGACCACTAAAGCTTCATGAGTCATATAGCCATAGTAGATTTACTTGAAACTTAGGAAAACAGGGATTTGTTTTCTCAGGACACAGATTCACTTTCTCACAGGCCTCCTGGTTAAAAAGTGGAATACCTAAGGGGAAAAAAAAATCCCACTTGATGTTCTAAATAATATTTGACTCTGATCCAGTGTCATGCTGTAGATAAGTTTACATGAAGGTTAAACTAGAAGCATGACCATCACAAGCAGTAATGCAGGCTTTGAGAGTTCAGCCACTTAGAAATAATAGCATTACTTGTAAAAAGGCATTCACAACTGAGACATTGTAACAGACAAGTATTATGAAGTTAGCATATGGAGGGGTAATTCTGATTCTTAGTGTGTTCATAAACAAATCTTATGTTTGCCATGGTTGCTGGGAAGCAATGTGAAAGGCAGTCTAAAATGAGAAAGCTAATGTAAGTTAAATTATAAAAAGGAAAACCTGAATTTGTGTGACAAAACTACCACAGGAAACACATGTTGCTTAACTACTCTGAAAGGAATTTTTTTTTAGCATCTGTGAACTTTTAACTGATTCGGAAAATGCTACTGAGCAATATCTATGAAATGTCTAAATAAAGGATCACTGTGTTATAAGTTTCAGTTTTCAGAAAAGAATATGTTTACAGTATCTAAAGTAACATTTGCTTATTCATCTATTCACCTTAGAATGTGAAAGGTTATGTCTATTGCTGTACACTTGGCTTTGTGTCGTTTGCAGATAGTAATATGAAAATTGGTATGCTGAATGCTTTTCCTACAGAAAATTTTCTTTCAAAATCTATCTCTGGAGCCAGGAGGAGAGTTTAAGGGGGTTAAGTGGGGAGGTGTCTCATGCACCGTAATTTCTGGACAAGAACACCAACTGCCAGAGCTGATGGCGTTTGTGGAAATGTTAAATCAATCTCCATCAGGATTTCAAGCATGATGCAAATAAGTACAAACAGACATCGAAGGCATTCCAGACATTGTCCTCCTCTCTCAGCAGAGAACATTTAAAACTTTCTTTTTCTTGGCCTGAGAGTAAACCCATAGGAAAAGATACCTTCAGATACATTACAGCAGGTTTTAGACTGAATAGGGACACATTCTGACACCTGTATTTAATTAAAATGCAGAAAGACAGTGAGTGAGAGGTAGTTTAATGGTATATGTAAAAAATGCATTACCCCTATGTTTTATAATTGCAAGCTTTTGAAACTTGGAGTAGTTTTTTGTACATAGAGCTTTCTAGATTCTGTTTGTTTGAATGCTACTTATTTTTCATGGAGTTTATAAATTATTTTTTTTTTCACTATTTTAATTTTCCTAGAGGATATCCTGGAAATGTATGAAGTGTGAGGACGGTGTGTATTTCAACATTCAGTTGTTTCTGGCTAGAAATAATGGCAGGAGACTTTTTGTTTTTAAAGCCAGTCTTTTTCCTAGTAATCACAAACTGCATGGGAAGTTGGAAAAAAATATTTTAGTTGGCCCCAAGAAGGATGCTATCTTCCAGGAATGATAAATTACTTTTTAGGGTACAGCTCTGTGTGTCCTTATGATTGTGCTTCCCCCCTCCCATATATTATGCAACAACATCACATGGGCTAGAGCATTAACTGAAAGTCATCCAGCATTACATGCTTGGAAAGGAGCACTTGTGGCTGCTTTCCAGGAGAACACTGTTTTAATCATGAGCTAATAGGGGGTTTGTACCTATTCAGGTGGGAGCATACAGAGAAGCAAGTTCTGTATGTATTGAGACCTGCCAAAATGCAGGGACAAATCAAGGTTTCTTAAGTCTTGCAACCTGCTTGAATAGCCCTGCTCCACTTTTTCTGACCCAAGACAGCAGAAGCAGTAACTTCCAGGCCTGAGACCACTTGTGTAGGTTGACTGCAGCTGTGTTTCTGATTGTGAGACTGCAAACCCACAACCTGATGGGGCCACCGCTGAAACTACTTGTATCATGCACAATATGCTAAGACATCCCGCTCCCCCCCAACTTTTCTGTAGTCCAACTAATGTATCTAACTGTCTTTCTAGGGCAGCTTCTTTTAGGGCAATGCTACTACTACCTTGTAGTCGGTCTTTTCTTATTCAGCTAGTTGTTGACTAGCTGTCAGTTTTATTCTGGTGCTATAGTTTGTCTTTAACAATGCATAATGAATATATGCAAGAAAAATATTGCCATATTTATAAAACAGGAAAAGAAAACAGTGCCATACCTTTACTTTGTAATTAGAATTTCTGACCAAAATTTTCATGTGCTGCTCTGGGATTGTCCTGAGTGTATTAGCTCTTTAAAGCTGATTTGTTAGGATGAGTGTGTGCTGACCTTTGAGTTACACTGCTGTATTGTTTCCCATGTTCTTTACCATTGTTGGTGTGATGGGATAAAGTTAGAAAAATGCTCCTGCATTTTTTTATCTCTCCTAGTGTCCTTCAATGGCAGCCCACTCCTTTATGTATCTGCATATCAAGATGTGGACATAAATAAGATTATATGTGTAAACTGTATCTTTTTATATTGTTCCAGCACTGTGGTCCTTATTCCCTTAGCTAAAAGGAGGTCAGAAGTTCAGAATAAGGGCATGAAAGATGCTCTGCAGTGGAGCCATATTCCAGAAGGCCATCCTGTCAAGGAGATTCACTGAGGCTTCTGGCACCACAGCTGTTTCTGTATACCTCAAGGGCAGTACCTCTGGACTGTGCAGGTTATGTGGCTCAGAAGGCCTTTCTTGCACTTGCTCCCCAGAGATGGCAACTAGTGCAGTTGAAGCTGTTGGAGACAGTGAGGAGTCATTCTTGTCAGAGGAGGAACAGGAGGACAAGGCAGCCCACGAGTGCTAGCCCTGGATGGCTTTGATGGCTTTCAAACACTGATGAGGTGTCCGTGTCCCACTAAAAACTAAAATGAACCTTTGATGTTTAAGCTCTGGATTTCTCCTTACTCTTCAAGCTGCCCTCTTCCTCACCCCAGCAGCCCCTGCACAGGAACCAGAACCATTCTTATATAGTTACAGTCCTATCCATTAGTCTCATCTCTTGACTAGTTTATACAGGATTCTTCTTTCTGCTCCTGAAAATAAACTGTACTGAACATAAGTTGATAGGCTTTAATTGTTTTTTCTCCACAAGCTTTAACTGCTTCCTGTAGAGTGTCTGTTTCTGCTGCCAAGCACCACTGCTATAGGACCTATTTGAAGCCCAAGTATTTAAACCTCATGAAAGTCAGAGTAGATACTCCTTGTGAATCAGTCTGAAGCTTCCCTTTTAAGTCTGTCTGGAGCTGCTTTCTTTGTGTGGCTGCCATCATGTTCCTCAGCAGTTCATTTGGTGAGGAGATGTTGATTGAGGCCAAGCCAGAGGTACTCTTATTTCCACAGTGCTCTCTCAGAACTGGTCTGTGGTTATGGCAGATTGAATTCATATGGAAAAGTGAACTACTGCCCCACAGGCTTGGCTGCCTTGACTGTCCAAACTCTGCCACACACACAATTCTTCATGACCAATATTCCAGTCAATATGTTCAGGCTGCAGGCCCATGTGCTGTTTGCTGGTAACTCCAAAACAGGGACCAAAGGCAATACATTCTCCAAATTTGTGCATTAACTCAGGATAAGACTACACATCCAAGCAGACTGTAAAGCTTCCAGCTTCATCTCCACCACTGAATGATGGATTAATTCCCAAATGCACCACTGCCTCTGGCTGTCATAGTTAGCCATCACAAGTCTGGGAAACCGCAGGGCACGGTTGGATCCTGTGCAAGATATTTCCTTGATAGCTGGAGGAAATATGTCAAGCAGCAATGAAAAGACAGGTTCTTAGAAGGTTCTTATGGTCATAGTCCTCCCACAAACATCTTTCCTCTTCAGCTGCATTAGATATAAGTAGCTTTTCTTCTGCTTCTTTGCCAGTGTGGTCAGGAGCTTTCCTGATGTCTGCTGTGGGTAAATTACTCTTTAGTCAGATATCATTCTCTTGGAGGGAAGAGCAGTGTGTGCTGTAACCTAGCCTGTGGGAACTGTGGAATGAAGCCTGTCCATGCACAGACTGCCAAACCTTTGGCTGGGCCAGACCAGCTTATGACAGCTTTATCAGCTTCCTTTGGAATCTGCAGCTGCAGCTGGATCTGGTGTCTGGACAGTCCAACTGGGCAAATAAGTGCAATGGTTCGTGGGAGAGAAAGTTTGGGTTGGGGACAAAAACTGATGAGCTTTCACATTAGCAGCCTGTTAGTGCAGTTAAAAGTGAGAGGCACAAGGAAGATTTGCAGTTGAGTACAGTGCAAGGAAAGAAAAAAACAGAAAGTTGTGTAATTCTGGTGTTCAGTCATTATTCCTATCTAGTGTCAGCATATTTAGCAACTGCTAGAGAAGGAATGAACTATGTTTTGTGTCAGTATACATGTGCACAGTGCATTATTGTCCTGTGACATGACATCTCATGTGCTTCCTGCCTGACCTGATGTCTAATGGTTGACATATGTGGAGCCCAAGAATGCATGGAGAAAGCAGACCTTCTTCAGTCCTTCTTCATCCAGTCTGTGTTTCATAGTCATGGAACTTATCAGTGGCTAACAGCACAGAATTCCTTGGTCCTTGGATGGAAATTTTTTATGTTGGTGCATCGGAGTACATTTTTGTGTAATCCATTATTAATTTAAGTAATATTGTTAAATAATAGTTGTTATTGACAGAATAATACATTGTTTCAAGCTGTCAGTTGTTCTCCCTGTGATTACAGACTCACAGAATCACAG
>WAAB01023561.1:7850-42398 GCA_013389865.1 Piaya cayana | reverse complement strand
CATATAAACACGGGATGTAGGCAGGCGCAGAATGTAGGCGAACGCGGGATGTAAGTGAGCACAGGATGTAGGTGAATGCGGGATGTAGGCAAACGTGGGACATAGGCGAACGTGGGATGTAAGCGAACGCGGGATGTAGGCAAGCGCAGGATGTAGACAAACGCGGCNATCTCTTTTTTCTCATCTCATCTCTTTTTTCTCTCTCTCTCCTCTGGAGCCGGAGAGCCGCTGTGTGTGGACCCCTTCGGTGACACGGAGGTCTGTTTTCTCTTTTTTTTTGTCTTGGAGTCTTTCTCCCCTTCGGGGGGACAGGGGATGTTCTGAGGGTCTCTTATTCTCTGATTATTGTATATGTGATATTGTAGTTGTATATTAGTGTTAATACATTACATATAATCTACTTGTTTCTCAGTGTTCTTTTTTTTTTTTCTCTCCCCTCTCCCTTGGGCTTGTGCAGGAGGTTGGGAGAGGAGAGGGGATTGTGCTCTGCTGTGGGGTTTTGAGTGCCCAGCAAGGTTTTTTTTTTGACTCAAACCTTTACAGTAAGCATCCAATAAATCGCACTGGGAACAGTGTGAAATATCAAGGAAATGAATACATAGGTGCTCAAAATACTAAAATGAAAATCCAAGTAATTTTAGGGACGTACAAATGCAAAAGAAATACACTGAGTTACTGGAAAAGCAGCAAAGTAGCACACAGGACAAGGTAAAAAAATCACATTACTGATCATCTCAGAACTGACACTCTACTGATAGCCCACACATGTACACACACTCCCCTTTTTAAAGAGAATGAGTTACACACAGAGCACCTACTGAGAGAGTAGAGGGTACAAGTTCAAGCAAGCATTCTTTAGGGGCCATTAAAACACTTCATACCTCTAACAGTGGAAACACCTGCAGTAACTTCTAGAAGTGCCATGTACTCAGATGAAATGTGAACCTACTGATTACATCATTTAACACTCTTGGTTTTAATAAGGCACAACTGCACTTACCTAAGTAATAAGGGTGAGCAATGTCTGCCGTTTCCTTCTCCAACTGCAGAATTTCAGTTTTCAGTTTCATCTACAACAATAACATTTAATGAAAACACATTTTTAAACATACTTATGCAAATATTGTGGAGTCTCTTTGGGTTGGGGAGGAAGTACAAAGGGAGGAGGTGGGAGGATGGGCACTGACTGTGCGTAAAAGCAAGCGTTTGCATGAGATCATATTAGAATGACTCTCTTGAGTGTTTCTACTACTAGATGGGCCTTTTTTGGTCAAAAGACTGTTTAAAATTTAAAGCCAAACAATTCAGTGATTCACTGGGAAACTGTTCTTGAAAAGACAGAGCCTGCAGTTCGTTCCTAAATCACAGAAGCTTTTATCTCCTACAAAGCAGATTCAGTCTCACAGCACCAAGTCTCCTCCTCCTGGCAAAGACTGGTTACTGTTATGTTGGGGTTTTTAGCTGCAAGAGAAGCTCCCTCAGGTGAACCTCCTAGCTTTAATTCTTTCCAATGATAAACCACCATGAGGGCAGCAGATACCTTCCTCTGGCTGAAGGAGTTGTGGTTATTTTGGCTAGACAAGAGAACACTAAGGAAAGTGTAGAAGAGGATGACATATCACTCTCAGGACACAAAGAGAAGTGTTGCTTTGCTTTTCTTGATCACTGAGGACAAAACCAAACCTGTTTCACTCATAGCATATCGAACATTTGTCAAGTACTTTGTACATGAAACCTTGAAGCAAAGGAGGCTAAGCAGCCACCTTACTGGGAGCTGGAAGATGTTCCTCCTGCCAGTCAATATGGCATACTGCTGCCGTTTAACTCATTTTCAAAAAAAAGGAAGGGATGAATTTGTCACACTACTTTGCAGTCAGGCTTTGCACCAGCTGAAGCACACACTGTGTAATGTAATAAACACAGTTTTTATACCAGTCAGGAAATGCTCAAGAAATGTCTCCATAAAATTCAAGCCGACAAGTCACTTCAGGCAGTAAGCAATGACAGAGGTTCTCTATTGCGAATCAACAAAACGGTCTGGTTGCCAATAAAGAAATACATTTTTGTGAATTCTAAATCCACTTCAAATTCTTATTTGTTCTTCAGAAAACTCCAGGAAATGCTCTAGTCAAAGACACAAACTGCTGCATCCTTCTAGTTATACTGAAAACTTCTGTTTCATACTTTTGTTCTTTTATTTATGACAACTCAGTCCACTGTGGAAAAAAGCCAACTGTTAAACAACTAAACCCTGTAAAAAAACCCAACCCACAACATGAAACAATAGCACACTGCAATCAGATACCTCATCAGGTAACATGTATTATCTCCAAGTACTGACGTGCTAAGTGTATGCAGACACTAAAGGCTGTACCTCGTTGATTTCAGCTTGAATGTTTGCCATTTTTTCCACCTCTGAGAATTTCACAAAGCACTGAACTTTTCTATGGGTTAAATCCACTATCTCCTGTGAAAGGAAAACAATGGCAAAAAATGCAGTCAGCAACAAAAACATGTCAAGTAAACACATCAAGCAAATTCTTAAGATTGGCTTTTAATAGTCTAAAGTTAATCTGTTGCACTATGCAACGCAGCAGATTTCATCTGAACAATTCATAAAACAGATGTGTTATTTGGAGAAAATTAACAGGAGCTAACATTTCATAGCAGCAGTATTGAGAGCACTCTGAGAGATACTGATTCATATGCTGTTGGAATACACTAGAAGATATAAAAGTATTATGTTACCACTGCAGAAAAACACATATCAGGAGGTATGGTTATTCATAGTGAGGAATATCTTTATCAATGATCTGGATTAAGGGATAGAGTATACCCTCAGTAGTTTGCAGGTGACACTAAGCTAGGCAGAACTGTTGATCTGCTTGAGGGTAGTGTAGCTATACAGAGGTATCTGGACTGGATCTATGAGCTGCAACCAAAAATATGAGGTTCAACAACGTACCAGGTACTCAGGTACCAGGTCCTGCACCTGAGACACAACAACCCCATGTAACGCTACAGGTTTGGGGGAAAGTGGCGGGAAAGCTACCTGGCAGAGAAGAACCTGGGGGTGTTGGTCCACAGCTGGCTGAATATGAGCCAGTAGTGTGCACAGGTGGGCAAGAAGGCCATTGGCATTCTAGCCTGTATCAGAAACTGTGTGGCCAGCAGGACCAGTGGAGTCATCCTCTCCCCTGCACTCAGGNAACTGTTGATCTGCTTGAGGGTAGTGTAGCTATACAGAGGTATCTGGACTGGATCTATGAGCTGCAACCAAAAATATGAGGTTCAACAACGTACCAGGTACTCAGGTACCAGGTCCTGCACCTGAGACACAACAACCCCATGTAACGCTACAGGTTTGGGGGAAAGTGGCGGGAAAGCTACCTGGCAGAGAAGAACCTGGGGGTGTTGGTCCACAGCTGGCTGAATATGAGCCAGTAGTGTGCACAGGTGGGCAAGAAGGCCATTGGCATTCTAGCCTGTATCAGAAACTGTGTGGCCAGCAGGACCAGTGGAGTCATCCTCTCCCCTGCACTCAGGATTGATGAGGCCACACCTTGAATACTGGATTCAGTGTTGGGATCACCACTAAAAGGACTGTGAAGCACTGAAGGGCGTCTAGAGAATGGCGATGAAGCTGGTGAAGGGGCTGGAGAACAATCCTTATGGGAGGCAGCTGAGGGAAGTGGGGTTGTTTAGCCTAGAGAAAAGACGGCTGAGGAGAGACCTTATGTCTGTCTACAGCTACCTGAAAGGACATTGCAGCAAGGTGGGTGTTGGTCTCTTTTCCCAAGTAACTAACAACAGGACCAGCAGAAATGGCCTCAAGTTGTGCAGGGGAGGATCAATCAGACATCAGGAAAATATTCTTCACCAAAAGGGATGTCAAGCAGGGGCTACCCAGGGAAGTGGCTGAGTTGCCACCCCTGGAGATATTTTAAAACAAGCAGATGAGGTGTTCAGGGATACTGTTTAATACTGGACAGGTACAGTAGGACTTCATTATCTCAAAGGTCTTGTCCAACCAATTACATGATTCTATGAAAGCTGTCAGCACCCAAAGCATAAAAGATAGTCATAGACTCATGGAATAGTTTGGGTTCAAAGGGACCTTAAAGATAATCCAGTTCCAACCTCCCACCAGACCAGGTTGCCCAAGGCCCCACCCAACCTGACCTTGAACACCTCCAGGGATGGGGCAGCCACAGCTTCCCTGAGCAGCCTGTGCCAGTGCCTCACTGCTCTCATTGTGAGGAAATTCCTCCTTATACCTAGTCTAAATCTGCCCCTCTCGTTTATACCCATTACCCCTCATCCTATCACCTTTGTGAACAGTCCCTCCCCAGCCTTCTTGAAGCTCCTTCAGGTACTGGAAGGTTGCTGTAAGGTCTCCTTGCAGCCTTCTCTTCTCCATTTTCAGCTTAAAACCCTATTGTAGGGTACACAGGACACCCCAATATTACCATAACACCTAAAATTACTGTGAATCCAGTGGCTGTAAGAGACCCCCTGAAGAGGCCCCTTCCAAGGCTGCAGAAATTCCCCCAGGAGTCCTCAGCCTCCCTTGTTAGGCAAAGAACTATCAAAGGCCATTATGTGAACTGGTACAGCCAGGAGGTACAGAGATAAGGAGAATATTGGGCAACTTGAAACTCTTTTGATGAAAACCAGAGCACTGTGAGCCGCAGCCTTGAAGATTACTGGTCTAAGGCTTGTACCATCTAGCTTGTTAGGTGTATCTGTGGGACTATAAATATCCCCCAAGGCGTTAGCCTGGGATCCTTGCCCTTTGTTAGCGAGGATTCTGGTCGACCAGTTGTGTTTTTTTTTTTATTTCTGATGCGCATTTAATAAACATTCATGTTGCTAGCAACTCTGCCTCGTCATCTTAGCAAAATCTTTCGGACCCTAACACCTATCCCTGCACCCCCGATAAAGAGCCTCCGGGACGGGGCCGTTACCTCGCACGACGCCAGCAGGGCGGCGAGCTGCCCGGCCTCTCCCCAGAGCCGTCCGCTCTCCGCCGCGGGCCGCCCCTCTCCCCCCGCCCGCCGCCTCGGCCCAGCCGCTCCGCGCGCGCCGGAAGCGGCCTCCATGCTGTCCGCCATCACACGCGCTTCCGGTTCCGGGGGAGCCGCTGAGGGGGCGGGGGCGGCGACGGCGCGGAGCTTCCGGCCGGCGGCGCTGCTGCGGCAGGTGGGTTGGGCCGCAGTGAGGGGGTGACGGGGTTGAGGCCGAGGGGCCCGCGGTGTGTTGGGGGTCAGGCGCGGTGGCGCGTCTCCTGGACCCCGTCCAGTCTGTCCCCGTTCCCTGCCTCCCGACGCCGATCCACGGGCTTCTTCCCGCGGCCTCGAACTTCCCGGGGATTAAGGCCTGCTGGAGTTAAGAGAGGTGGATGTTGCGTGTCTGCGTCCGGAGCCACAGTGAAGGAGTCGAGAGGCTCCCAAGGTAACGAATTATTCCAAGAAAACCCCAAACGGGCAGCTGCAGGGCTGGCCGGGGCTGGCAGATGCCAATGAAATCACAGTCACTCTCCGTGGAGATCTGCTTACACGGCAGAGCTCTGAAAGGTGAAACGTGGAAAGTAATAAGTTCTTCCACTTAGAACCGTAGAATCATCATAGAATAGTTAGGGTTG
This sequence comes from Piaya cayana, assembly GCA_013389865.1. Lineage (NCBI taxonomy): Eukaryota > Metazoa > Chordata > Aves > Cuculiformes > Coccyzidae > Piaya > Piaya cayana. Next base: position 36,754 of record WAAB01023561.1, on the reverse strand, counting down.
GAAGGGACCTTAAAGATCATCAAGCTCCAACCCCCTGCCATGGGCAGGGATACCTCCCACTGGACCAGGCTGCCCCAGGCCGCATCCGACCTGGCCTTGAACACCTCCAGGGGTGGGGCAGCCACAGCTTCCCTGGTCAGCCTATGCCAGTGCCTTACCACCCTCATCGTGAAGAAATTTCTCCTTATGTCTAGTCTAAATCTGCCCCTCCCCAGTTTATACCTATTGCCTCTAGTCCTATCACAACAAGCCTTTGTGAACAGTCCCTCCCCAGCTTTCTTGAAGCTCCTTCAGGTACTGGAAAGTTGCTATAGCTTTAGAATGTTGAAGTGCTTGTAGCACAGGAAACAGTACGTGGAAAATGACTTTTTACATTTGCTTTCTCACAGACTTTGGATTGCAGTTCTCTAGCGCAGAACAACTAAGAGAAATTGAGTCTGTCACTTAAAGTCTGTACACTTGACTGAGAACTGTTAGGATGGGAAACAGTGCGTTAAAAGCCCATCTGGAGACAGCACAGAAAACTGGTGTGTTTCAGCTAACAGGAAAGGGACTTACAGAGGTAATGTAACTAGTGGAAATGTGGCATGACTGATACTTTTGGAGAAATTCCGATGTCATCGTCAATGCACTGCATATGGGTATGCCTCATAAGTAGTGATGGATAATATTTTTTTTTGTTGTTTTTTTGCAGAGCATGTTTTTGTTTGCACTGTCTTTTGATTGAGGATTTATCAGTCAGGGCACATGTGTGTTTATGAGCTTATGTTTTAAAGTGTATGTATGGTGAAGGACTAGTTCTGATGTGCTTTTAAAAAAGGGCTGTGAACTTCAAGTCAAAAAAACCCCATAAATTTTATAACCTTATTGTTACTTAGAAAGTTACTCCACAATTTGTCACCTTTAGATACTTATGCTGTTTTTAACTGTGGTCATATGAATAGTCTGTACAGTGCTGCAGGTGTCTTGAACTTTATTGTATCAGAAATTGTCTTGACTTTGACTTGACAGCAGAAAACAGAATGTCTTGGAACCATAAGTCAAGTAATAATTCATAGGAGAGCCAAAATAATTTTATGCTGCAGTAATTTTCTATGACTTTTCTAAAATTATCTTCTACCGTCCTGCCTTTTCTCTTCCGTTTTACTGTGCCAAACCAAAGGAGAATCAAAGCCACAGGTCTGTTAACCAGGGCTTATTGATGGTAATTGCCAGGTTTTTCTTTTGTTTTTCAGCTCAGTGCCACTTGCAGATTAAAGTGGTACAGGATGTAAATAACAATAAGGAAAATGGCTCACATAATTATTTAAAAAGGAAAGCAAGAGAAAAATTTCCCAATCCTACCATGCTAAAATATAGCATTGTTGATGTAGAGTATTTTTAAATGACTGTCATGTTTAAGAGAAACACAGAAGAGGACTAAAACATATATGAGCTTGTGTCATGGCATACTTCCTTTTCCATTTTTGATTTAAATTCTTTGCCTTAAAAACTGTTCTTCCTAGATGTTATACTGCCTCTTTCCCCCTCTGCAGATGAAAAAATATTTTTAGAAACATGTATTAAGCAAATTTACTGACTTGGTTGCAGTGTGATGACAGGACATTGTGATATATAGGACAGTTTGTAATAGCAAGACAAATATCAGTTAACAAGTTAAGCTGTGTAACTTAAATGCTTGTCTTTTTTTCTCCCCCATAGTTTCCTGAAGATCTGCAGAAGCTAACAAGCAACCTAAGGACAATAGACTTGTCAAACAACAAAATAGAGCTCTTACCACCTCTCATTGGAAAATTTTCCTTTTTGAAGAGCCTTGTTCTAAACAACAACAAACTGAGTATGCCCACTAATTAGTATCTTCACAGATTTTTAAAATAGTAACCTGATCAGAAACTAAATTTAATGATTTAACTCTTATGAGATTTAAATGGGGAGTTTAGTCACCTAAACTGAAATCCTTGGGATTCATGTACTGGAAAAAACCCCTAACCCATAAATTCTTCAAAACTAGTTGCCATCTTAGTTATATTATCAGTTTTACAATGACACATAAGTACTTGAACTACAAAAGGGTTCTGTACTGTGACTTGTCTGAAGATTTAGCAGTGTGAGATAATTTAGTACTTGCATAGAGAACAGATAACGAAGATGATCTGTAGAAAATGTTGCTGCCCATTCCGTGGTTGTTAGACTTTCTGTTGGACAAACATACAACTTTATGGAGAAAATTAGGATAAGGTGAAGAAACTAATTTTTAAATATGATATCTGCCTTTTTGGAAAACAAACATAATTTATAAACCTCTTTGAGTCTGTAGTGGAACACGAGTGCTACAGGTTGTACATGTGTAGATAGAATGAACACCAGCAGACCTTACTTGGCGAGGCTTGCATGCTGGTATGATAAGATATGAATTATCCAAGAGCCTACTGTGTCATACTTCAAATATTGTAGAATACTTTGGCAAAGTGGCTAGTAAAGAACATAACTGATAGTGTAAAATCCTCTTTGAGTAGTATTTGTGGCCTGTGAAAAAGGCAAGGTCTGCCTTGTCTGCAGATTATCATTAAGATATTTACGGAACATGGTTAAAAAGCATGTGGTGGTATTGGTGGGCTGAAGTTTCTGTGGAGTGATCTGTGGCTTCATTGGAAAATGGGGAGGAATCCTGTGAGAAGTTACTGTAACATAACACCATATTCCATGTGAAGTTATTAGAATTAGATGGATATGAATGTTCACTGCTTTTTGTTTAGGCCATCTTTGTTCTGTTATTTATTTCTAGCTGCTTTACCTGAGGAGCTGTGTAAACTCAAAAAACTGGAAACACTGCACTTGAATGGCAATCACTTGAGGCAGCTACCGGCTGCATTTGGACAGCTTTCGGCTCTCAAAACCCTCAGTCTTTCTGGAAACCAGCTTCGGACCGTTCCTACCCAACTCTGTGGTCTTCGCCACTTGGATGTGGTAGATCTTTCTAAAAACCAGATCCAAAATGTGCCTGACACTGTGGGAGAATTGCAGGCTATCGAACTCAATTTGAATCAGAATCAGGTCTGGTAACTGAGATATGAGCAGGTAGATTTTAGGACATAGTTTAACTTGGACTTAGTACGTCCACAGAACAGAAGATGTGGCCATCAAGACTTTATAACTAAGACATCTGGACACAACAGTAATGAGGGATCATAACTACAATTTATGTACTGATACATTCAGCTGCCTGATTTGACTAACAAATCCTTAGTTTACTCATACAAAAAACCTACTTGAACAGTTTCTGAGTAGGAATCTGATGAACAGACATGTAGGTTGCTTGTTATCATGGAAGAAAAAAGTTACTTAGAATTTTGATCATTTTTATTTTTGCTTACACAATGTTAAGTAATTACTGTTAATGTATTTTACATTTACAACAATGGCAATTGTTCCTTATTAGTCTGGAACAAATAACTTTAATTAATCATGGATCATTAATGTTTGAATCCCATTTCTTTTCATTTGTACTAGATTTCCCAGATCTCAGTGCAGATCTCCCGCTGTCCGCGCCTCAAAGTCTTGCGTTTAGAAGAAAACTGTCTAGAACTCAGCATGCTTCCTCACAGTATCCTCAGTGATTCCCAGATCTCACTGCTTGCAGTAGAAGGCAACCTCTTTGAAATTAAGAAACTCAGAGAACTGGAAGGTTATGACAAGGTTTGTGTCTCTTTTTTAGTCTTTTCTTTTTAAAGATGCCTCTGTTGAGGTCCTTACCCGGTACATTCTCAGAATACTATGCTTTTATGCTGGTGAATAAAAGCACAGTCTGCTGGCGTTGTCACTGGTACTAGATTCTTAACTAACCTCTGAAAAGAATTTCATGAGTTGCTCAAAGATTAACTTTCTCAGAGGATTCAGGATCAGTGTTCTTTTATGAGCATCTTTTGAAGGCTACCTATTGATGACAGGCATGTCTTCACTTTAATGGGACAAAAAATAATGGCTGCTTCCTATTATGCAACACTCAGCTGTTTAACATTAGTCCATCTTTAAGAGTTGATATTTGACTGTTGATCGCTGTGAGATATTTCTTCCTAGAACATTAATTGGAATTACAGCAAATAGCATAAAATTTGGGGTCTTTTTTAAAAAAAAAATTAAAGCTCTAAAGGTTGTGTCTGGGAAATGAAAATATGCTTTAGATGCAGACTGCTTTTGAGTCTGAAAGCAGCAGCTTAGCTGCTTTCAATAGTAATGAATTTTGTATTGCTTTCTGTATCTTAGGTTTTTTGTTTTCTTTGTAGTATATGGAACGCTTTACAGCTACAAAGAAGAAGTTTGCCTGATTGTTATTCTCACCCTGTGTATTCCAAGTAAGAAGACTTAATAACTGACTGAACCACCTGCTTCGCTAACTTAAACTGAGGATGATGAAGGAGATGATCGGAGTACTCCACCTCTAGCACTCCTCCTCTAGTAATGATACGGTCTGTTAAGGCCACATTGAATAAACTTGAAGTAGAGAACATGGGTATTGAACTGATGAACATGCCCAGGGACCAGTTTTGATTTTTGTGCCACTATAGCTTTTAACGCATGTGTTCTCCTTTGATAGGGCTTGTACTTTGACACAGAAAGGGAAGGCGTATTTCAAAGTTGCCCGTTCCTTTTCTCAGGAAGCTGGCTGTTGATGAAGAATGTTTCTTTGGGAAACATTTTTTCCATGATAGCACATGGAAGTTCTACCACCAAAGCAGATCTGAAACATTGTCTTGCAGTAAGCACTGTTCTACAGAACTTGTACAGATGAGGTTTTAGTTTAACCTGTATAAAGCCTTTATGAAGCACAAAGAGTTGTGGCCAAGTTAAGTATTTTATTAGCTGATTCCAGTAAATTCATGGTTTGAGCATTTTTTATTCATATTTTACTGTACAGGCTTTCTTTTCCCATAAGCAAGAATGGCACTACAGTCCACTTCATCCACTTCTGATTGAGCTGCATCAAATAAAAATTAGGTTAATCTTCAGTTTATTCAGTAAAAATTTATATTGCTGGAAAATACAGTATCCTTGCACTGACTCCTTGTGTACAGAGCAACGCTGAAAGTTTGAGCCATCAGTCTACTGCTGCTGCCTTATTACCAAAAGAACCTAGAAAGAGCTAAAAATGTATGCAATTATGTAACTTATACTGAAAAGGAAAATGTATTTGTTTATTTTAGTAAATAATTTTCAAAAAATCAGTTTATTTGGTGTAACTCTGACTTTTGTCACTTAAACAAGTAGTACTGAGCAATGACTGAAAGCAATACACTACTTCAGTACTTGGTTCCATCAGCTGCTTTGAGAATGCAGAGGATTTGAGTGTATCAGCACTTGGGTTAACAATTCAGTTAGTTTGTACTGCACACTAAACACTGAAGTAGGAGCTGTACTAAGTACACTTCTGGGCAAGATAAGCATGGATACACCTATTCCTACTGAGAATGTTATATTAACTACTATTCTGTCCTTCAGCTTTCCTACATGAGACAGGAAAGGCATTTGGACAGCAAACGCTGAAGGAATTGCTGCTATAATCATTAAATGTATTCAACATCTTAGGCCACCTGCAGCTGAGAAAAACAAAGTGACCTCTGCTAACTTTTTTCCTCAATGTAAGAACTATAATTAAGATTAGTGATAAGTGGTTCATTTATAAGATGCTCAGAAGTATCTAGTTCTCTGACCCTGTTGCTCTCTTATTTAAATTTTTACATAGTAATACCTATTATCTTATCTTACTAAAGCTTATAAATAGCTAGAGGACAGGTGTCAAGAGGACGAGGCCAGACTCTTCTTAGTCATACCCAGCAACAGGACAAGGGGCAGTGGGCACAAACTGGAGCACAAGAAGTTCCACCTGAACATGTGGAAGGACTTTACTGTGAGGGTGATGGAGCAGTGGAATAGCTGTCCAGAAAGGGTGCAGAGCCTCCTCTGGAGATACTTAACACCTGCCTGGATGCATTCCTGGAGAGCCTGCTCTAGGTGAACCTGCTTTAGCAGGGAGGTTGGACTAGATAGTCTCTAGAGATCCCTTCCAACCCCTACTAGTCTGTGATTATAAGAGTGTTATAGGGAACACCACCTCCTTATTCAAAGGACAGAGGTGATCCATCATTAAACAGGGAACTGTTTTTACTTAAAAACTATGTTACTTGATGGAAGAGCTTGTGTAAGCAGCAGCTGACAGCAGATGCTTACAAGGCCACTTATTTTGTAAGACATCACAACTAGGGAACACAACCTTTAAGCTTCCATAATGCAAGACCCTGTAGAGTCAGAAGTCTGTTCAGCTTCATACTAAAAGACTGTCAGGGAAGTTTAAAGCCACAGGCTTGTTTTAAATATTAGCTCCTGCTGGATATCTAAATCCCCATTGAAAGAGTAGCTTCTTTTCTAGAGATTTTCCATGCATGAGACACCTATAAAACAAAGTCCCTCAGCAGATTCCTCCTTTGCATTCACCAACTCTGACAGCTACCCACAGAGTGGTCTAGCATCAACATGCAAGCACTTAGCAATTTTATGCTGGGGAGGTGTGTGGTGGCATAGTTTGTTTTTCCCTTAACTGGAAATCTGTTCTCAGAAATGCTGCTTCTCTCATGGAAGATGTGTATCAGGATGCTCTTATCTCTTCGATAACAATATGTAAGGATAGAGGGTAGATCAGGACATTTTAAAACAATGCAGTTAGCATTGCTATAAAAAAAACCCCAAAAACCAAAAACCCACACAGCTTAATGCTTTTGGAAGTCTTCAGGGAAGTGAGTCAACATTTATATTATCACTAGTATACTTAGAAGTTTTCAATTACTCATTGGGCTCCATTACCTCAGAGCTATCAAGAATTTTGAAAAGTAAGAGGGAAAAACACCATGCAAATCACTCAAGGGTGCTAAATCAGTCCTGGATTAACCAAATTTGTTACAGAAAGAGAGGAATCTTACTTCTGTTTCAAGGAAAATAAGCTGGCTGATCCCCTCACATGTTTTGGCTCACAACAATAACACTGGCTAAGTCACTTACAGGAACACTTGTGTACATTTCAGCACTGTATATAATCTAGTAGTAGCTTCATATTGCAAGTTTCTCAGTTTTTCCTTCTCACCTTCCCACTCTGCAACAAGGGACACTAAACCAATTTATTTCTATGCACTTGCATTTTTTTCATTTTGCAATTACTGAGGTAGAAGATGTTACTATAGTTCACCATTCATATATTTTATTTCAGACCTATATCACTTGCTCTCCAGTTTTCCATGGCAGTTGATACACTTTTCATCCATCTATTCAATCAATATTTAGGTAGTACGTTGCTGTTTCAAGAGCAGCATAGGTGAATTAGGAACTGCAAGTGACAGCATTGTGTAAACAAAGTGTTTCACCATGGAGCTTTCATAGAGGAAACTTCTGCAAATTCTTGCACAAACAGAACATGCTGCAGTTTATAGTGTAGTTACCCCTGAATGGAGGTTATGAGGCTTAATTCCTTTTTCATCAAGAGGCTAGCTTGAACTTTTTTTTAATAGTTGTTGGTTGAAGTATACTACGACAACTACTTCAAGCCACTCCCAGATACACTATTCTGTCTTGCAGCTCACAACTGCAGCAAGTCATCACAAAACTGCATTCTCCCACCTCCACCTCCTCCCCTCTAAGAATCTGAGGCTCTTGTATTAGAGAAAATACAATTAAAGTTGCCTTGCAAGTGAAATTGCATTGGCGATAGGTTAAATCACTAGATCTCACCCACTGGAATAGGTATTTACTAGGCATCTGTTACTAACCCTTGACAGAAGTTTAATTTACTTAGCTCCATCATCATGAAGTATAGTCCCATGTCAAATTGCAGCCTTTCAAAGAAGGGACGGATACATTTCATAGTTTGAAGTTAGGTGTTGATTACGCAGGGATGAAAACTAGAGTGTTGAGAGGTCACACTATTCCTCCCTTCCCAACCACACCCATTCCTTTGTTAGCATTAGGATTTCTGTGAAATAAAAACAGAAGGGAAACTTCCCAGTTGCATAGCAGCAACTAGTTCTGCCAGGTTTTTCAAGGACAGGAAACTAGGAAACATTAAGAGGAAACAGGTTTAAAACACATTCAGTTACAAAAGTATGTATTATTGTGCACAATATGTAGTTCAACAATCAAAAGCAGAAACTGTAAACCTTAATAGCATTCAGAAAAGATGTACAAGTGTTGATTCCATCCCACGGATATGGAAATTAAGCATCTATTCTACAGATAACAGTAAGAAAAACCAAGAAGCAGACTGCTGTTCTCTAACAAATGCACCAACTCTCACAGTTTTGACTGTCGCTGCATCACAAAATAGTATTGACAGTCAAGCAGAGTCTCAAATTGTTTCCTTGTGTGGCATTCATTGCAAGATCCCAATATTAGTGACCCAATCACAGCATTCTTTCAGCCCATATGCTAATTTGTTGCTAGAGCTCAGGGAATTCAAGATCATGGACTTGTAAGGGAGAAACACATTCCAATGTTTGGAATGCCCAGATGCTACAGAGCAAGTCTGCACTGTTTTAAGCAGAATAAGGTAACCTCTTTAGTCTTCTGTTCCAGGAGGCAATAATTAACTAACATATACCTTGGTTTCACAACCTGCAGCAAAATACTCCCTTCAGTTAACCTGACATTTTTAAGGAGAAAAAAAAAAAGCATAAAAATCCCCTATGCTTTCCCATACAAATAATTGTTAGAAGTTTACTATGCAAATGTTACTTCTTTGCTATTTGTGTTTCTAAGCACATAATTTCCACTTACTAATGGGGCAAGTAACAAGCTTAAAGCTTATTAGCTTTACAGTTACTGGAAGCCAGACAGACAGAAGCCAACACACTAGTGAAGTATCCAGTCCCCTAAAACCAACACCTTATTCACATAAACAGTACCACTGGCCTTGTTACATGCAACAGCTACATCTTTTGGTCAGGTTTTTGGGTGCAGTATTTTTTTATTTTCTATAAATATTAATGTTGTCCTGGTAGTGAACTGAGAATATACCAGTAATACTGACTTAAGGAGATCTAAAAAGAAAACAACACACTTAACACTTATTTTTCAGATTAGTATCATCTCTGTAGTCCTGGGATTCAGTACTGGCTACAAAATACTTGTGGACTGTCCTTCCAAAAAAAATACCCAATAAAGCTATTAGTTTTGATTATCCCTCCAATTTGGTTTGAAGATTTTTGCCACCCAACACTGAGTATCACAGGTTAGTCCAAAGCATCATTTTCACCTTTGAAACAGGCTGGGTGGGGTTAAAGTCATACAGATCAATTGCACTTGCCAAAAAAAAAAAAAAAAGGTATTCAAGGAAACCCTGGGAATAGATCTGATTCTATTACCTCACCTGGTCAAAAAATCCTCTATTCTGCAACAGAACACGGATATCTGAGTTGCAAGCAACTTGGACATGTAATATTTCAAGCTGCCAGTCCCAAAGTCTGCAGTAATAAACCAGGCAGGCATCTACTCAGAACTAGCATTCTAGCTAGAACTAGCTACGTCTTCCTCCAGAATTGTGACCAAAGTTTCATAATAAGCTTCTCTGTTTTCAGGAGGTTTAAGAAGCTCCCCCAGGGTTAATGTTGAGAGCAAACTGCACAACATCTCAGTCATTATTTTGCACTGCAGGAAGGCATGAACTTAACTCCAGTAAAACTAGCCAAAACAAAACCTGATACAGGATGCAAGAAAACTGCATGTTTTTCTGCTCAGTTTCTCCCCCTTAAGATGCATTATTCAAACACCTGAAGGTTAACTTTTAGATGAGGGGCATAATGTGTTCCAAAAAAAAAAAAAAAAAAAAAGCCACAGCTTTTTTTCTTCTACTCACATGTCCATGGAGTTTAGATCAGGTTTATATATACATAAACAGCAGAACAATTCAGCACAATTTCCTAGTTGTGGCCTTCAAAGTAATGTCAATTTACAACAAAGAAATGCACACCTGTACATCTCTCCAGTTACCCTTACATTAAAGTTTGTGTGGTTAGGAAGTTTTAAAGCCCTCAAACCACAAGCCTCTTAAACTCTGTAGTTTATAAACTCAACCCCAAACCAATCACGTGGCTTGGACTGTGAAACTATGGTTAGTCTGCTAGAGATACAAGCCTGACAATATTCACCAAGTCGCTATTTTAGTGAAGGCACTCAACTTATGAGGTATTTCAAACAGTGCGAAGTGCCCTCTCCAACTTTACACAACCATGAATTCAGGTTACCCTGCTTCTTCAACTTCAATAAAAGACTATTTGGGTGTAGGAAAAGAGACTGAGGAGGAATAAAACATGAAAGAAGATTCTCAAAGTCATAACACATTTAGCCCTGAGCAGTTAAAAGACAGTGACGGCAGATGAGTAAGAGGAAGTTATGTTGGCTGCTTTCTTGGAATCAAGGCCAAGTGTAAATGAAGCAATAAAAATAGAAAATTAATCCCTATAGAAAGGGTACTGCTTCATTTTTCCCCAGTCCCTCATTTCAGGCAGAAGTTTCACAGATCCATGAATATGGTGGCTTGCAGCTGGAGAGACAGCATCACTGAACAGTGACAGCAGGCTTTAATTGTCAATTAGTTTCTTGGCTCTGATGTTGGCTTGCTCAATGCGTTCCCTGTTTGTATCAGCCTGAAAGAGAAGAAAACCTCATCAGGCATTTGTAGACTTCAGGCAAAACAATTGAAAAATACAAACTTAACATGAAATTCTGAATTGCAGGGTATTGTCATTGTGGTACAAAAAAAACAGGAGCAACATTTGTAAGCTGGAACCACCCTCCAACCTCACTCCTGCCTAGACAGTATATGCTGTCAATTTTGGCAAAAACAGAATCAAGAAATAGCTTTTAGTCATTAGCTGCCCCTTAAAACATACAGCAGCTCATCAGGAAGAATACTAACAGAACAAGGGGACAAAATTCCCTCTCTCTAGGCCTTCAGAGATCTTAAGGACCTCTACAGAGCAGCTTTGTTGCTATGAATTAGAAACACTTGCCAAATTGCAAGTGACCTATGAGCATAAAGTCAGAATTACTTTGCTTAGTGGAAATCCTTCATTTTCACCTACACACCCTCTGGTGTTCTAATGTCATAATGGCATGTTATCTGTAAGAAAAGCACTTTTATAATTGTTTTACTATTATAAATCATTAAAAGTCAGCTAAAGCATCTAGGTTGAACAAGTGTTAAAATATAGTTTTACTGAAAGAAATAAGGAACTTGGAAGTAATTCCTTAATTATTATTCCCAGTCTGCAGTGCGGAATGAGCAGGAGGGGTTATAAGCACAAAATTAGCCCCTGCCCTCATCATAAGGAGCAGGATTCCTAAGCAGCTCTACCTGTGCCAAATTTTATCCATTTCACACCTTCCTACTGCAATGAGCTAGGAAGAAGACATTTGCAGTTCAGCCCCTTCCCTCCTGATCTTTCCTTTCTGCCCTTTGGATTAAGGGTTGAGGAAGGGCAGGAATCTAATGTAGTAAGTCAAGAATCTAAATTCTTAACAACACTTTGGAAACACATTGATCTAGCTACTAGATCTTCTAAGAAAAAGACAGTAACAAGCTTTCATTACTGGTTTATTCAGACTAGGAGTCCTGGAGGCTACCAAGTGTTACCCAGTCTGCTTTCCAGGAGAGCTGGAATTTACTTAAAAAAAAAAAAAAAAAGTAAAAATAAAACCTATCAACCCTATTCTGAATCTAAAAGACTAATACTGCTATTTGTTTCTTCACATGATGCTATACTTTGGAGATACACCCTCAACATTTTGATTTGGTTTCCATACTATTCACTAGATTAGAATCCTGTTCTGCCAAGAACTGTATTTAAATATCCTGAGAGAGGTTGCCAGTCTCAAAGCCAGGAACTGCACTTTCATTTTTATTGCAGTTTTGTTAATTAATTCTAACTTGTTCACATCATATTTTAATAGTAAGACCTGACGAGCAAGATTTAATCAGACCTCTAAAATGAAAGACCATTAAGCCAAAACAGGTGCCTGAAACTACCAGAAACATTACTGCTAAATCCAGTAATTCCCACTTGCAATTAATTTGACCAGGCAATTTCCAGGCTGCTTTCCAGGCTGTATGAATTTCATAGTTCATCTTAAACTCTGATTAAATTCCTAATGTTCTTTAAAATGTATGACTTCTTTTACTCAATTATCACCTGAGGTCTGCAGTTTCAGGGAACAGTAAAAGGACAATTAAGGCATCCTCCATAAGATCATGCTGATTGCCCTTGTTAACACCAAAACTCCTGAATTACCAGACAAAAATCAAGGCACTGACATAAATATAGCCAGCATATTTATTAGAGTATTTGAGAAAACTGTTCCTCTTGCTTTTAACCCTACTGAGCATTTCAGCAATATCTTCAATTTCCCATTTTGTCTTTGATCTAATTTTACAGCAACTGGTGTTCACTTCTGTTTTGTTTTGGGTTTTTTGGGTTTGTTTTTTTTTTTTTAATCTTTAATATACACTATTCACTGAAGATTTCACTTCGTTCCTTAACCAGAAGGCCCGTAAAGAACTTCTATTTGTTTCAGAATATGGGGATTTCTAAAATATGAATGCTTTCCTCATAAGTTGCTCTCTGAAAGATACACACCACACCCCAAACATATTGATAGAATTAATGTGTTTGGGAAGTTAAATCTTTAAAGCAATGAAACACAAATGAAAAACATTAATAGCTATGACTAATTTCATGTGCAGGTGAGGGCAGACCATGTCTGCGCACACCTACAAAGCCTGTTATTTCAAGATCTCCCTAATCCAATATTAACCTGTCCACAAGAATTTGCGCAAGTAAGTGTATTTCATTTTACAGTCACTGATTACAGTGACTTTTTAGGAATTCCAGAAGAATCTTGCTATTGTAAAAAACCTGTTCCATACCATGTAAAAGATTTCCTGTGAGCAACCCTCTCCCAGTTATACCTCCAGTAAACATGTGCCCTTTTGATTCAGCCAATTTTAAGTTGTTTTCAGAGTATGCAGTGACCTGTGCTGTATTTTCATATTTCCTGATACTGTGAAGCATTTGAATTTTTTAGCTATATACTCAAAACACCAAGATACACTTCTTGTTCAGATCACTGCAACCTAGAGGACAGTATAATCTTAATGCATATTTACTGCAAATGTAGGTAGATAGGACAGTGAACCCATTCCTTATAGCTTCCCTGTAATAACCTCTAAGCTGAAGGCAGAGAACACCTTTGACACTTACCTTTATATTTATCCGGTCTATTTGTTTATTCTGGGCATCAATCTCATTGCCCATATCCAAAGCCATGTTTTTCAAATTTCCAAGAATGTTTCCTACTTGAGCAAGATTTTCATCCATTTCATCTTCTCTGGCATCATTTGTTATTCTGCTCAAATAATTAAGACAATGTTTCCAACAATTTCCAAGAATGCTTTTTCCCCACCCTAATTCTACTGTAAAGGAAATTGTTACACAGGCAATATATCATTACAATGATAGGCAATGTATACAAGCCAAAGCATTTTTTTCCTCTTTTAAAACCCTATGTATGAAGCTAGTGAAGGGGCTGGAGAACAAGTCTTATGAGAAGCAGCTGAGAGAGCTGGAGTTGTTTAGCCTGGAGGAGGCTGAGGGGAGACCTTAATTACTCTCTACAACTACCTGAAAGGAGGTTGTAGAGAGGAAGGTGCTGGCCTCTTCTCCCAAGTGACAAGGCACAGGACGAGAGGGAACGGCCTCAAGCTCTACCAGGTGAGGTTCAGGTTTGACATCAGGAAAAAAGTTTTCACAGAAAGGGTCATTGGGTACTGGAAAAGGCTGCCCAGGGAGGTGGTTGAGTTACCATCCCTAGAGGTGTATAAGGGATGGGTGGATGAGGTGATGAGGGGCATGGTTTAGTGTTTGATAGGAATGGTTGGACTCGATGATCCAGTGGGTCTTTTCCAACCTAGCGATTCTGTGATTCCAAGCAACAAGCCCACCAAAACCAAAAAAGGCCTTAATTTAAAATAACATCTACCAGAGAAAGCTTAAAGACATGAATTTGTCTCAAATATACTTTACAACATTAAAAGTCCCCTCAATAACAGAGCACTAAGTTCTATAGTCCTCACATCCAGAAAGAGATTGGTACTGCCACTACAAAAAAAAAAGTAAGATGAACACTGCAATACCAAAAGCACAGATGTCTACCATCTCCTCTCCAACCAGTAACAATTCCTCCTCACAGCAGTAAAGAATACTAAGTAGCTTCAAATAAAATGCATCTTAATTAAGCTGACAATTAGTAACTTAGGATTCATGCATTTGAGACTGAGAAATACGAAGAAGCAAACCTTGTAATATATCCACCACTTGGCACTCCAGAAGTCGTCTGAGGCTGCTGCCCATTTATACTAGTTGGTTGCACGGATATCACATGATCTGCTGAGTTCTCTGTTCCATCTCCCCAGGTTGCTCTGTATGCCTTGCTTGCTTCAAAGTTCTTTGTCCTACTCCATAAAAATAAGAAATGTGAACTGCTACATCAGAAATACACCTTCCTGACTGAAGTCCTGAATTAATCTAGGATTTTCAGAAACACTTGCCTTGTGCCTGAAAGACATTAGATTTTGTCTAGACAAAGCCTTGTCCATATAATACTAATACTTTCTTATACTGGGATAGCTCAAACATGACTGAGTTACTCTAGGGACTGTAATTCATTTGGTCTTGAGCTTTAATACAAGCAGAGTAATTTTCTTGAAGTAACATATTTACCAGAAGAGGAGGGGAAGATTATGACAGTAATGGGGAAGTTTATACTGTCATAAAGCAGTTCCATTTACTATAGAAGTTGGTCTAGAGTCAGGGTTAGTTACTTTTCAGGGAAGAAATGGGGATGAAGGAAAAAACTCCTTCAAATGCTAATAGCTACACTACACAAGAAAACCATTAATATCTACTTTCTTTGTCAAAGATTTTCTGGTGCCAAGTCTTTCTTTTTAAAGTTAATGTTTCTCGGGTTAATTTTGACTACAAAATAACTGTAAATCATGTTTAATCAGCTCCTTCATTATGTGATTCAATTGCATTAACTCCATTAAAGCGACAAACTAACTTAACATTACAATTTTCACCACATGATTCAAAAGAAAAAAAATTAAAAGAAAGCATACTGACAGGAAGCAATCTCAAGATCACAGACCCACAAAAGCAAAAGGAAGAAAAATAACTGATCTATATTGGAGTCAGTTTTCATGAACCCTAAAGAGTATTCTTCTCAAAATATGTTCACGTTCACCTTGGTTACTAGTATTTTCAGATTAAGCTAGATAATCCAGACTCCTCTACCACTTTATTGCTTCTTTAAAGCATGCAAAAGAAAATCTGTACAGACTTTCAGTACACAACTTTACAACTACAGGTAATCAATTTCTGTATAGTGCCTTTCACTAGCCTAGATGTTCCATATATGAAGAGGTGTGAAGTCAGCTGTAATGAAGAAAATATTCCCCTCATTCTTCTGGCATTTGTAATCAAAACTGAAAACTATTTCATAAATCAGATCCTATGAACAGTAATCCAGTATTAATACATCAAGGGGAAGAAATGGAGTAATTTCTCAGTTCATAATGGAACTGTTGCACCCAGCAGAACTGTAAAGAAACCTAAAGTAGTCGATTCCAGCTCCTTGTGCTTACACAGGCTCTTTCTGTTTACTGCAACTAGATTAAGCATTATAGCACTCATAGTAAAGCTGTAACAGAAGGAGAGCTTTGTATGTTTGGCTTCTGGATTAGCAAAGTCTTATGTGCCAGAGGTAACTGTAGGGAACTTACTGAATAAAAACCAGTGGCCTGAAAACTATTTGCACATCTGAGGCGAACAGCTAGACTCAGAATTGTTGCTCAAACTAAGGACAAAGTTTTTCACCACCTGATTTTAAGAGCTGTTTTTCAAATCACTATACATTCACTCTTCTCATGTTTCCTTTCTGTAAGATTAAAGCAATTTATACAACATGTCAAAACAGCAAGGGTTCAAACTGTTGTTAAACATTTCCACAACTAATACACTCTACAGTAAATTGACATTTTATATTTACATCAGTATTAGGAGACATCACAGTCACAAGGAGACTTGCATGCAGACATCATGCACATGCAAGCACAAATGCAATAGTAGCATCAATTCAGGCAGCTGGTTAAATGTACATCTGAACTAATAAGACTGACCTTGTCCTAAAATCCGCTTTCAGCAGTTAAGTGAATACAGCTTCTTATCCTAGTCTTCATTTTTAGAAAGTAAGCATCAGTGTTAGGAAAGAACAGAGGAGAAAGAATAGTAAAAGAGTAGCAAACAGGTAAAATGCTACTAGTACACAGATTTTTATTAGAGAACTGCTGTTATTTTGTGTTTTCAGAAAGCTTTTATAAACAATCCAAGCCTAGGAGAAATGATAAAAACTTATTTAATTCACCAAGTGTTCCAATTTAGCTTTGTGTTCTACAAAAAAATTTAAAACTTTAGACGTAACTTGTTGACTGACATTGAAAGAAAAACTGATGCACCAGTAGGTACATGAAAGGCATTCATCACCTTATTCATTGCCCTCTACCTCTGCAGTAATTTTTTTTTTTTGCACATTACTGCCCATTTCAACACGCTATTTTATTGTTATGTGTGTATTTAGAGTGCCCCAAAAGTTCACGAATTCTGAGCTTGCTCAGTGTAAATAAGCTGCTTAAGCTTTGGTGGAATAAGTCAACTACAGAAAACAGACTGCCTGTGAAGAATGACCACATCCAACTCAAAGATAAATTCCATACTTTTCTCCTTAAAGCTAGCACACCACTAAAATATATTATTTTCCTTGTAATACTGATTTCTGATTATTGTTTAGGTGTTTAGAAGCACCAAACAAGTACCATACAAAAGATTAGATTACTCTTAACTGACTTTGATATGCTAGGCATAATGCTAGTGTTACAGAAGTACTACAAAGCAGTTTTGCAAGAATTTATGTAGTCAATAGTGAAAGACTAACATTTTAACTCCATTGTCTGGTCTCTCTTCCTCCCTGAAGCATGAACATTTAAAATGCCTAGAGAACCAATATAACTTTCCTTCTCCAAAACACAAGTTTTCTTGCTTTTAAGTTAGTGCAAAAGTACTTTAGTGAAAAAATGGTTTTTGGAGTCAAATTTGTAACAGATAGGCACTTTATGTATATATTCAGTCCAGTTCATTCTCATCTGTATGGACATCGATAGTATTCCTCAAAATATAAGCTTTAAGAAGATTAGGGCACAACTGTGTAGGATGTTATATAGCAGTTGTATTTACAGTGAAAAGGGCACAATGCAGAGTTAGATGCAAGTAAGCTTTAGCTACTCGTACAATTTAAAAAAGGTGGACCTTTACAAATTAAAACAGCCAACTTTCCTAGATATCCAGCATCTGTTTAATTGGCACATTTATTAGAAACACACTTCAGTACATTAGCTATTGTGAATGTTCTAGAACTTCAGACTCAAGTACCAATTTAACTGACCTGTTACAAGGACAGACACAGAGCCCACAACACTTGTTGAGCTCTGTCAGTGTCTTCTCAGCTTCTCTCATGTCTTTATTTATCTGGTCCATGCCTTCTTCTATGCGATTTAATTGTTCTAGAAGAGAAACATGGATTGGGAAAAGGTGGTGGTGCATCCACATGAGCATCGCTTTCAAGCAGGAACCTTCAGTTTCAGTTCTAACTTTATACCAAGACTAATCTCTTTGTTTTCTGCCTTCTGATTTTTTTTTAAAATATAGCTAAATATCTTTCTTAAAATAAAAGTTTTGTTTACTACTTTAAAAATATTTTCCTTATCCTTAGTGCAGAATATATGCAGTTACATTGATCCTGTATAGGGCTTCTGTAGCAGGGCTGTATTACATTTTAACTAATGTCCACTCAACTACTTTAAACCGCTTTTTAAATACTACAAACATGGGAATAACCAATTAGCAAATCTCATTTTCATAAGTAGTCTTTAAGAAACCTTTAGTTTCAGCAACAACTTTTGAATGACAACCCTTTTTCTAACGGTTATAAAATTGACTTTTAGTGTTAGAGAAGAAAAAGAGTGAACTCACCTCCCTGTTCATCCAGCATGGTGATAGTTTTGATGCCAACATCCTGGGACTGTAGAAATTTATTTCCACATTTAAAAACAGATTTCAATACAGCAATGCAAAATCAGAAGGCCTCTATGGTTGGCTTCTCAAACTTACTTCAGTAGTAGAGCTATGCTAAAGCTTCAACCTCAGTCCTATGTAAGGCTGATAATCTCACCTGTTACATTATCTCAGTTAGTAGGGGTTCATGATTTTTTTTTTTATATTACAATAAGACAAATTTTATTGTAATACTCAGATGGAACTATGACAATTTCAAGCTAAGAGTGTAAATGTAGCTGTGCCTCATTTTGAAAGTAATATTTAGTTTGTTGTTTACACCCTTCAACAGGGCTGCCAAGGCCTTTAGTCCTGGAAGACAGAATAAACCAAGGCAAAACAAAGCCTGCAAACCCAATCCTGAGAACTCAGCAGAAGAGATCTGGAAGATAATAGCCCATCACTAATTCTAGAACCAAACAAAAGGAATCAGCAGTGAGAGGTATCACAGTACAGCTCTTTGTTGGCTCAAAGTCTTGAATCTAGCATGCAAGTTGCACCCATGCTTTACTGTAAGCTGGCAGCATACAATGGTCTATAGTATGAGTTTTTAGCTGCCATGAATCACCAGACTATGATACCAAGAGAAATTATGTTGACTCATTACACACACTCAACACTTGAGTTTGAAAGGTGTTCATTAGGCTATGCTGATTCAAATTCCTCACTGATAACAGTAGTATCTTCAGTTTCACAGCAGTATGGTACCACCTGGACAGTGAGTA
This sequence comes from Piaya cayana, assembly GCA_013389865.1. Taxonomy (NCBI): domain Eukaryota; kingdom Metazoa; phylum Chordata; class Aves; order Cuculiformes; family Coccyzidae; genus Piaya; species Piaya cayana. Next base: position 17,772 of record WAAB01023561.1, on the reverse strand, counting down.
GAGGCTCTAAAGCAGTAGTGAGCAAACACTATAACATTCTTACTTGTAAACTGTCTCAATTCTTTGGCACTTAAACTCCAGGTATCAGCTTTGAAAAGCCTTACTGCTTAGCCTCTGGATTCAAGTTTGCCTGGCACATCCAAGTACTAGAAAAACTGCTTTGCTGAACCACTTAAGCAAAGTCTACCAGAGCTGACTACGTCCTCATCTCACTCCCTACTAACAGGATGTTCCGTATTTTTTTAAAATTACAGTAGCAAAAGTAAACTTTCAGTCAATTTTACAGTAGGGTATGCAAGCCATAACAATGTAGAGAGATCAGTCATACAGTGTCACCTAGATAAACCCAAAATAGATTTCTTTCCAGTCATGTACAAGGGTGTTAAGAACTTCATTATCATACTCAACTATCTTTAAAGTTTATTCTTTAACAGACTGTAAGAAGGAATATGTAGAACTACTTCTGTTTAGAACCAAAAGTAGTCCTACACTTTACTACTCCACCCAACTAAGCCCTACCCTTCTCTTCAAAGCAAGAGATTTCCACCCCGTTCACAGGCAAAGCCAGCTAAAAGACAAACAGAAGATGTTACAAGAAGTGATGCAGCAGCCAAAGCCACAAGTGACCATCACAGAAGATTTTTAATAACTGTTTTGTAGCATTTGGAGGTTAAACCATTTTGCTTAGCATGAAATTAAGTAAAAAGGATATTGAGCCTTCTGTGATCTAACTTCACATAATGTAAAAAAAAATTAGGCTCAAGTCATTCCAACTCTGCTATCAACTTAAAGCAGCAACCTCTAATGATGAGGTGCATGTGCCACTTGAAAAATGGCAAAAAAGTGATTAAGATCACTTTGTAATTGTTAACTTGCTTTAAAAATATTAAAAAGCTTTTCCTTACCTCAATGGCCAAGCCAAGAATCCGTCTTGTGCTTTCCAAAGACTAGAAAGAATTTTAAAATGAGTGTGTTAACAATATGTATGGCTTCTTTACCAGTTCCTTGCAGTAAGGCAACTACTATACAAAGGTTCTTCAGCCTGTCCATATGTAACACATGCTACAACAGTCATAGCGGCAGCATGCTGGTTTGTTCAGTTGCTACTAAATTCTTGGTTTTTACTACTTGCTAGTACTTCACTCATCCCACTGCAGAGTCTTACAACAAGAAAATATATTCAGAAGTATTCTAGTTAAATAAAGAAGTCAAAGTTCCAACATACCTGGCTTGCATTGTCTCAGTAATGAGGACTGGGTAATGAGTACCCAGTCAAGCTTTACAATTGAGAAGTTGAAATTCATTCTTACTTTTAGGACTAGTCTTCAATCCAGTATTTAGCAAGCAAAATAAGACTTTGAAACATTCAGCTATACCTTTGCAGAATTACTATCCTAGATAGCCTTTATTTTTAGAAATTTGCTGTTCTCATCAGATAAATATCAGGTAAGTACTGTAAACCCAGATGGCTTCCTGTAATATTTACCTCATCGGTAACCTGGTTGGCCCTCAGCTGAATTTCTTCAGGTGACAGTTCATCCATGATGAGGAACTATTACTTGTAAGTAATCACGTTGAAGAGATTCTTCCCCCTGTAAAAAGATATAACAGTGTTAAGCATCAGGATTATCCTTTTTCTTCAGTAATTTGAGTTGAAACCAGAAGATATACCTTTCATTCTGCTTACTATAATACTTGGTTAGGACCAGAAGACACTGGAAAAGTTATTCAGCTGACAACTGAGAAGCTAAAAGAAAAGCAGGAACAATAATCTCATAAAATAGCTTCCTATCCAAGATTAGGCTTCATTAGGCTAAACATTTTTGAAAAATTCTATCCATTTTTAGTTTAAGGTAAAAATTAGGAAATGAAGTCTTAAACTCCATTCCATGTTGGAAAAGCATATTGGTTTCCACAGTAACCCAGAAAGAAATTAGTGTTTTAAGTCATTAGCATAAGCTAGTAATTTTGGCAGGCAAGCAGAACAGCAAACACCCTAGAAATAATTGTTCTAATTGTATCATGAATCCATCAAATGCAAAAAGATCTGCAAAGCTTTAAATCATATGTCTGCAACTCTAGCAAAGGTTTTCAAATATAGCTTCCACATAGCAAAGATAGTATCAAGATTTTCATAACTGAAGTCCCAACACACCACAATTTAACTCCTTCTATTAACGAGACTTTTTTGCCTGAAGAGATAAAAGGAAAAACAAAGCCTTTCCCCACTTTGGGTGTTATATAGTCAGGTACTTGTGCAGCTTGGAGCCTTAGAACATGTCTCATGGATAGCAACCCTATAAATACAACAGCTTCTCAGAAATCCCACTGTAATTCCAGAACAGGGCCAGAAGTGCAGCTGTGTTCCCACAGTAACCTAGGGATTTCTCTTTCTGCAGCCCTGGTGTCCTCCTTCCCTTTGCAGCTGTGGGTTCAGGCTGCCCAGGAGTTCACACATCAGCATAAGCACAATTGCTAGACATATGATGTAACCCTAGTTCAGAGGCCAAGGGCCATTCTGCAGTCAACACTACACAATACAATTAACAGTTTCTTTGCTTTTGAGGCAAGGCCATAACAATAACATACTTAAACATGCACAAGATGGATTTGTTTATAAAATAAGTCTTTAGTGGGTAGTAAGACTTACCTTTGAGCGTGTTTGCAAATACATTATACTACCTTCATGGCAAGAAAGCACCCAGAATTTGAAGAAAATGTAGGCTTTATCAGGTCAGATTGAGTTTTGTGTTTTATTCAATACTGCTAGAATGCTGTCCTATGCTACCTGAACCACAAGTTCACAGACATGCCATTGAAAAACAGACCAGCAGTGAGACTAAAAAAAGAAGGAAATAGACAACAGTCATTACTTCCAACTACCAAGGCTAGTAATTCCTGGTGGTACAGCTTGGAAGGTAAGTGGTTACTTGGAAGGAAGCCAACAGTCACATATGGGAGGACTGAAGCTCCAACATGCTATGTTTGGGTTAGGGTTAGGGGTTAGGCTTGACAAGCATGATATGGATAAAAGTTCTATGGCAGATAATGCCATGTTGAAATCTGATAGTGATTACAATACATTAACAGACAGCAATTACATGAAGTAGTTCTTCATGCACTATTAGCTATCAAACTATTCCCCCAATTTTGTCCTATTTATGTTAGCAATCCATTATTTGACACAAGTAAGTAGCAACACGTTAGACTAAGAAGTGCCCAATACCAGACAACTGCTTGAAAACATAAGCACTTACCACTGAATCTACCAGTTCTAAGGGCTGACAGACAAGTTTTGCCTTTCCCTAGCTTGCTGACAGCTTCCTGAAAAACTCCACTGCCAGTAAGCAAGAAGTTACACAGAAACCCACCTTCGCTTTACATTGATGGTATTTGGTCTCAAAACTGTTTATGAATTAATCTAACAATGAAGAAATCCAGCTGAAAGATATTAAAGAAAAAAGCCCCTTCCACATAGCTGACATCCATAACAGAGCAAAAACGTTACTGCCAGGATTCCTCAAAGCTGAATTATGTATGTGTTTATCTTCTGATGCTCATATTTGGACACTTGTAGTGTTTCACCAATCTCAAGTGACAGTTCATATGCTCAGTTTACAATTATTAGGATAACCATGGGCGGAAGATTAAAAAAAAAAAAGACTCAACACTTGGTTAAGAGACAAATGTTCTGACCATCTTCTATCAAGGATAATAGAGTACAGCTACTTGCTGGTGTTTTCTGATCATTTCTTGAGGCCTTTTCTCACAGAAAAGAGTGGCAGAATGTTTTTTCTATAAAATTCCCAGCAAGCTCACCCACCTTCACTTTTCAACTGCTGCCATTTATTAGAGCTATATAAAACAAGACAGCATCTCCTTCTTAAGACAGGCTTCAGAAAGTGAGGTCTTTTAATCAGTTTGATTAAGTCTGCTTAAAGCTAACTATCCTAAACCGATATATTAGACTGCAAAAACCTACAGTTTTGCTAGTTTGTGCAACTGAGGTGGCCAGCAGTGATTTTTTAAACACACACATACAGGACCAGCAATGTGGCTCTGCAGAGGACACTAATGCCATAAGGCAGAACAGAGAGACATTCCCCAGGCAGAAACAAAAAGGCATCTTGCCACACAGTAGTTTATAACATCCAAAAAAGCACACAGGAGTAATTGAGAAGAAACCAATCATTTCCAAAAATGCCTGTTTTCAAAACTGTAGATAAATGCTTGATAGCTGCATGTCTAATTGAAATAGCTGGAATATTGCACATGTCTTTATTACAAGGTATCTCTAAAGAAGAGGTTGTAACACCCATAATAGGGCAATTTGTATAGAAATAACAGCTCAGCTATTCCAACAGAACACAGTACACATACATACATAAAAAAGGGTTCTTATCCCCCAATCTTCCTACCTAGGACACAAAGCACCCATTGAGTTATCTGGTATATGACAATTATTTTATTATATATCCAAGACATTAAGATTCCTCAATAAAGACAAGATATTCAGGGAGAAAACAGTTTATATGGCTAAGGTGCTCCTTATGTTTTTTAATATTCGCTAAGACAAGCATTTATTTTAATATCAACACTTAATGCTGAATGAAATAGGAGCAAATTCAGCATCAGTAATACTAACAGTGACCTAGTATCTACACGTAAAACTCTAAGTTCAAATTATCTGCTTGTCATGAGAAAGCTAAGACAGTAACATGTTATCCAACAGCAGCTCTCTAGATCGGAATCCCCAACAACCAGCACACTAAAAACTTTATGGAAACAACAATTTGAACTGACAAAGCCCAAGGATCAAAGCAATGTTTTACACAACCAGCAGCAAGTTAGTTATCTTTGCCACCCAAGCACACAGTAAAAAATTAGCATGAAATCTTTTTGTCGTCTGTGACATTGATCTAAGATACTCCTAGACACCACTAAGGATTCTTATTCAGCATTCCTTGTAAACTGGATTTCAGCTGTTCATGCCAATACTCAGTTTCCAATGTAAACAAGTCTCAAGAGCCATTAGTGAAGTTGCATATTCTTTTCAATGATTTTTCAATCCAAATTATCTGAAGCTTGTAAGAGACTTCCAAAGTAACAAAAACTATAGCAGGCAATTTACATGCTGTTTGAATATACTTTTCTTTTGTACTAGCTGAGAAGCAATTCTACGGCTTATAAACTCCAGAAAAAAAAGGAAGAAGTTACTTCCTTGTTTTACAACAGGCATAGCACATACAGGCTGTGCTATCCAAAGCACTCTAAAACTGTAAGAATTCTTTTGTGAATTTAAACCAACTGTGGGGCACCACAAGGCCTAATAACATGCTTGCTAGCTCAACTGCAATTACACTGTTTGCACTTGGAAAGGGCTGTAGGCAGGGATAGGGTGTCAAAAGTGACAAGTTTGCTTAAACCAGACAGGCCTATTTTTATCAGGCCAATAAGCTATTCTGGCTTGTACATTCACAAACCCACCTTGAATAATCATAAAATTTTTGTCCTGCATCACTGGCTGATATGCAGCAGTTCTATGCCTCTGACAGACTGAATGCCTTTCAGAAATCTGTCCTATATCCATGACATTTGCTACATAACAAATTAATTCCTTACCATCTAGGGATCCGCTGTAACTGAATCTAGCCCACCGCCTATCAAGTTAAGCTTCTAATAGATTTTCTTCTTCCTTCACTGAAATCTTAACTACAAGTTAAGAACAAACCTTTCCTTCCCCCCAATTATATATGTATTTTGATAACACCAATAACACACAGCAAGCTGTGTCTGGTTCCATAAACTCAGAATAAGTAAAAGGACCACATTTTTCCTCTGAGTAGGAAGTAAAGTGAGAGAAGAAGAAAGCAGCATAATACTTCTGGCCATGGAAGACAATAGTTGTGAGAGCCAGAAGTTGGTATAATATTATCTCCTGAATGACAAAATCATAGGGCTTATTATCTTCTATAATACTTCCTTTTTCTCTCTCAAAAGAGCTGTTTCCAAGCTGTGAATGAAACCCACAAAACTCCTACAATGATCTAGCAAGTCACGAGGCTTACCTCTTCGTGTTGTTTTCCTCTTCAAATACTGGAGAAAGCTTTTGGCAGTCAGAAACAGAGATGAGTGGAAAGCTTTTATACATGTATGTTCAAGTTACTAATTTTTATAAAGTCATGATTTGAAAGAATCCTATCTTTCCTATTTCAAATACATTTGACTACCTCTCCATTTCAGATAAATCAGAGAGCAACACTTGTACTTTTATCCTTTTAACATAATCCATTAGTAAGAATACTAAAGTATTAAATAGACAAATCCTAAAAATCCCAGTTCACCAATTCTTTCCTTAGAAGTTTTATACGCATACCAGCAAAAAAAGGCTTCCAAATAATAGCTACTAACCAATACATCTAGAAATATGATTGAGAAACACAGCCCATGTCTCCTTTTGGGCAATCTTACCACAAAGGCAAGAACTAGGATCTTACTCAATCCCACTGCTGCAGCACTGGATTGAAAGCCAGTATCTCATGAGCTACACTTTAAGCCATCAGCAAACTGATACATCCTCAGGTCATGACAGATGTTCTCAGTTCCTTCCCTTGTCAAGTGAGCTGTTGCCTTCTCCAAAAGGGAGAAAAATGTGAATACTAATTATGAAATTTATGTGCATTCTTGCAAAGATTAAAAATTAGACAGCTTATAAATTAGATTGCTCTGTACTGAGGGTTGTTTTTCTTTTTCTTTTTCCTTCAAATTGTTCACATGACAAGGTAGGAGTTGGTTTTTATAAAACTCTTCCTTAACACACTTATCCTACTTGTTAGTCTGCTAAAATCCAGCCCAGCTAACACAGGGTAGTACAGGCTATCAGCACAAGAATGTACTCCTCCATGTGACTATACCTACAAGATAAATGAATAAAGCATCTGTGATCCTGGGGGAAGAGGCCAGGACCAAGAACAAAACATTACTCTGCATGCTTCCTGCTTTCTCTTATCAACTTCCTGAACGCAGAACACAGACAGAGGCAATAATGTAAATAACAGGCACTAGCAATACCACCTCCTCTGTGCAGTGTGTTCAGTTCTATACTCACCTTGACAACTTTTGTCCCTAGAAAAGCCTCGTGATACTCCCTCCAAATTAGTCACAGGCCAACAGAAATTAACAATCAACCCTTGATCTACACTCAGACAGTAACAGATTCTATTTATTCTAATGAAACAAACCGTGCAATATAAGCTACTTCAAAAAAAAACACAAAGCAAGGGAGGTCAGGCAAATAGACTGGTTACTAGACCACCAGTAAACAATTAATTGCTGAAGTGAATGGATTAAGCAACTGATATTAAGGGAGGCTTTCCTTTTGTCCCTAAACATCTTCCTACATAACTGTTCCCTCTGAAGCACAGAACCACATCTGTTTATAAAAAAGCAAACCAACACCCAGATGCTTAGTTCTGAACACCAAGCATGTGCCAGAATGAAAATGAGAAAGGTAAGTGACAAGACCAGGTTCCACACTTTCTTTAGCTTATTTACTTAGCTTGTCAAATCACTTGTGTTGATGTTATAACCTTGGTTAAGTAAAATGGAAGTGAAATTGACAAAAATGGGAAAAAAAACCCAAAACCAAAGCTGAGTCTTCATTAGCCCTAGAAGCGCCAAGACAAACAATTAAGGACAGATTACTTTTGATCCGTTGTTTACTACGTGCCACAACAGCATCTCCCCCAATCACCCGAAGGCAGCACGGCACCGTGCAAAGTTAAGAAGGCGCAACAAGAGGGAGGTTTTCTCCTGTATCCCACTAAGAAATCCCCGGGAGCGCACGGGCGCCGGCTAGGCTCAGCACCACCCCGGCCGCGGGGCCTTGGCCGCCCCAGCGCCTACGGAGCGGAGCCAAGCCGAGCCCTCCCAGCGACGGGAAGGTGGCACGAGCCGGACCCACCAACCGGCTTCCCCAGACAAGACGCCAACGGCTTACCGAAACCGCCGCCGCTTCACACCTTAGAGCCGCCTCTTTAAGAGCCCGTGTCTCCCCCGCGTGCCTCCGCCCGCCTCCCGGAAGTGCAAGCCGGCGCGTCGCGCCACACCCAGCATGGCCGGAAAAAGCAGACGCCCTCCCCGCCCCCCGGTAGGCAGGGCGGGAACGGGAACGGGAACGGGAACGGGAACGGGAACGGGAACGGGAACGGGAACGGGAACGGGAACGGGAACGGGAACGGGAACGGGAACGCCAACGCCAACGCCAACGCCAACGCCAACGCCAACGCCAACGCCAACGCCAACGCCAACGCCAACGCCGGGCGGGTGCTGGGTACACCCAGCATGGCGCTGGGAACGTCGATGCATGTGCGCATCCCCCCCAACAGCGCCTGGAGCTGCTGCGGGATCGGGGAGCTGCGGGAGCCCCCAGCGGGGCCTCTCAGCCCTCCTTGTCGGGATTGCTGGACTGCCAGATTAAAGAACCCCAGATGCATAGATAAGACAGTTGGATCGCAGGATGTCGTAAACCCTTCCCCCCAGCCTTGACAAGCACCTCACAACTATGTTGATTTATTATCTGGCTTGCAGAAGTCTGTATGGAGGTTTTTGCATGTGTCTGGGGGAGTTATAAAAACTCCCAGCGCCGTGATTCGGTGCCTTTGTCTCTTGTTAACAAAGGCCCTGGCTAGCCAGCTTTTTTATTTTTGATGTGCATTTCATTATTTCAGTAACAGAAGTTTAGCTTGTTTACTAGTTGAAAGAGGGAACAAATCACGTATTGGAAGGACAGTCCTGCAGCAGGAATAAAGGACGGACCTGAGCTCAGCAAGAGGACATAGTGAGGAAGGAGATAAGGTTGCCCAGGGAAACTGTTGCTGCCCCATCCCTGGAGGTGTTCAAGGCTAGGTTGGATGGGACCTTGGGCAGCCTGATCGAGTGGGAGGTGTCCCTGTACATGGTGTTGGAGTAAGAATCAAAAAAGAATTGGCTGTGTATGCCGCAACTTAACAAAAGCTAGCCACCCAGCTAAGTCTCGATGTGAAAGGACCACCATCCAGACAATGAACCATTTTGTACGGGCAGCTAGTGATGGAACCTGGATCACCCATCTAGCAATAGATGGACCTAATAAAGAAATAACTCTAGGTCTACCAACACTCTGCCCCATCTGGAAAAGATCACCTTTTAAAGGTCAATTAGAAACTTTACAAATTAGATCAAAACGAAACATTGAAAACGATATAAGAGATATGGACAATACGTGGCAGGAACCCTCAGATGGAGTAAAAGTAGGCTGGGCATTTGAATCCCTATTTGCTCAAATAGCAGCATACTGCAATAATGATATATAAACTAATCGAACAAACTGAGAGATTGGCCAAAATAACCCAAAAAGGGTTTAGAGATTTGAACTGGCAATTACAAGCAACTACTAAAATGACCTTGCAGAACCAAATGGCATTGGACATGTTATTGTTAAAAGAGTATGGTGTTTGCGGATACCTCAAAGATCGCATAGATCACTGTTGTGTGCATATTCCAAATGTTACAGCAGAAGTAGAATATGACATCTCACAACTTAGAAAAGTTGCCAAAGAAGCTGAGAAAGAAAGGGAAGAAATTAATCAAAATTGGATGGGAGCTCTGTTTGATGGCTTAGGAATTTGTCTGTCAGGATGGATACAATCACTGATTCAGATGGTTTGCACTCTATTGTTGATATTTCTCGCTATTTACTTTGTATACCTGTGTATCCAAAAAGAAATCACTCGCAGCAGCAACTGGACCCACAAGATCATTGGAGCTGCGACTAGAGAATATCCGGAAAATCCAAGTTCTTCACCAACATGTCAGGAAGCAGCTAAGTGAATGAAAATACTTGCAACGAATGAAGTATTTTCAAAGGGGGGAACTGTTGGAG
>WAAB01023559.1:0-35156 GCA_013389865.1 Piaya cayana | reverse complement strand
GCTTCCAGCCAGCTTAGTGTCATCCTCAAACTTGCTAAGGGTGCACTCAATGCCATCACCCAGGTCATTGATGAAGACATTGAACAGGGCTGGACCCAGCACCGAGCCCTGGGGAACCCCACTTGTGACTGGCCTCCAGCTGGATTTAACACCATTCACTACCACTCTCTGGGCCCGGCCAGCCAACCAGTTTCCCACCCAGGAGAGTGTGCACCTGTCCAGGCCAGAGGTTGGCAGTTTCTGTAGCAGAATGCTGTGAGAAACTGTGTCAAAGGCTTTGCTGAAGTCCAGGAAGATACATCCACAGCCTTTCCCTCGTCCAATTGGTGAGTCATTGTCATAGAAAGCAATCAGTTTAGTATGCCCACACTTCACCTTTCACTTCACCCAAGCAGCTTTCTTCTGCTTGGAAATCTTTGGCCTTAAGTGGCTGGAGTTCAGTATCAGTGTTCTCACAAGATTTGTGATCCTGGCTCATTTTTAAGTATGGGAGGTGACGCTCTTTTGAGTCTTAACCCTATCGCACATGCCAAAAAACCCTTCATCCCAAATCAGGAACACCTTGAACCGAACTCACTCCTACTAGATTAACCCAACTGCTACATCTCTTGCTGTCTTCTTCTACCATATACTCCATGGCCTCTGCTATACAAGTCTTAATCTGATGCATAGAAGTCTTTTTTTCCCCAAAAAGAGAAAGCTACCAAACTTCTCTATTTTGGTAGCAGATTTTAAACATGAAAAGTCAAGACCAGTAGGAGGCAAGGCATCTGAACAGATGGACATTCAGCTTCAGTACATCAGTTCAAATGCTGAATAAAATCCTACAAGATCTACAGAAACAATTTTGGGTTTTATTGCATTCTAAAAGGACAAGATGGTATTGATGAAATTCAAGGTCATGAACTGCAAGTACCATCTTTCATCCAACATCTTTTGCAGACAACTGATGCATCACCGGTTTTGTTTTCATTCTGAAAACGTAGTGCAGCCTTCCTACTGCCAGGTTTCTTCATAAACCTGAATATTTCTATATGCCTTGGTAATTGTTCTTTTGGTTCATTCCACTACTAGTTTTAATCAATGAAGTAATATATTTCTTTGTGCAATAAAGTGTGGACTGAGAATACAAATAATTATCTCATAATTTTGCCCTCAAGACAAGAAAAAAAAAGAATAAAAAAGAAGGCTCAGGAATTCAACTCCATATAGTGTTTCATCTCATTCATCCTGTGCAGCAGACTTGTACTTAGTAATGCAAGAACTAGATGTTGTATTTCTGTTTCCTCCCTATTTGGGGGAGAGGAAAATAGATATAGTTCTGGACAGTAAACTGAACTAAAATCATATTCTTTATAAAATGTCATTAACTGCCCAGTAAGTTGCGTACCTTAGTATACGAACTGGTTCATTGAAATCCACTCCCTCAGTCATTCCTAACTATGCAGGCCAGTAAACTTAGATCTCTGACTAGAATGAAAGTGATTATCACACTCCTTATTTGAGTATTTTCTTCTGAATCCAAAGAAGCCTGTTGTTTCTCTAACATGCAAGCAACTATGAGCATGAAATGTTGCTTTTTATTATGCTGATATAAATCTGGACAGGCTTATTTTATTTAATTATGTTAGCAATAACTGAGAATCTAGCATGATAAATACCCTTGTATATTTATGTGTCTATTTCTGAAAACTTTACAAAGAAGAGCTCAGATGTTTGCAACTCCTCGCCTTTGCAAGGGTTCTTTTATTGCCTTGTGTTTATCAAAGGGAGGCATTATGTTTTGCTGTTAAACAAAGCAACAGCTTGTTGGTTAATAAAATCATGCAGCTAGAAATAGAGAAGTAAAGGCAAGAGGCATCAGTTACCACAGGAGGAATAAAGCTTAAAGTTTCAGCTGTAGTATTCAAAATAGGCACCCTTTAAATACTAAACCAGAGGGTAAGAGGCATAAAAGGGGGAAAAAAATATGGAGTGCAAACTTAAGAGGAAAACAGAAAAAAATACTGTAGAATTAGCATTGTATCTCCAAGGTAATTCCCTTTAAACCACATTGCCCACAAGAGCTGAGTGAGGTTCTTTTTAGGTTGTTTCCTCAGTACTACTGCTATCACAGTAAGTTCTTCCCTGAAGCCTTTCCTGTCTGAAGGAAGGATAGTAGCTAGTGGATTGCCCACTGATAACATTTAAAGCAAATCTTTATTTAATTACACTGTTTAATTTACGTGAGCATCTAAGGCAAAAATCAATTAGGTTAATAAAACTCTGACAACCTACATTGCATTGCAGGTTAACTTTCTGGTTTAGTTGCTAGTGATCAAGTAAATCTACTTTATCACTATGAAAAGAACAATCGCTGACAACTGAACAATATGGTAGAGTAAAATGGATCAGAATTTACTGTATTGAAGTTAAAAATTCAAATATAAAGCTCTTCATGTGAAACACTGGAAAGGTGTTCCTCCCAGATACTACAGACTGAATGGAACACTTTCCCCTGTTTATTCAAAGATCCACTCATATAGGCTTTCAGTGTTACCACAGAACTAATAGGTGATGTTATTCGGAAGAAAGGTGCCCTCAGAAACCTGAAAAGCTGCAGTATGAAAGGAACCTACCCTAGGGCAGTCTGTTCACAGATAACATCAGTTATTTCACTGCAGGGTGTTTCTACTGATTGCAGATAATCTGAATAAAAAAGGTCTTAATTTGATAAATCCATTAACTGTGTGAAACAGTGCAATTTTTATGCAAATATATTTCAGTCTTTGGATTTCTTCCAGCACAGTTTACTCTGTGCAAAGCTTTAGAGGCAACTGAGAGGTCAAACCATTTCCATAGACATCACATTTCCATTTCTGTCCACTCAGGTCCTGTTGTGGGCTGTTACTGCCATCCTTGGCTGCACTGTAACTACTTATGTGCATGAATGATTCCAGAGAACTCAAAAACATTCTCAGTTTCAAAAGAAGTTGTGTACGACCTCTCCTTTGCTGACAGGTAAGCCTGAGAGTTAGTACATCACTATCTTAATATTTTGCATGCTCATAAGTGTTGTAATGTAACATTTCAGAGCACACATGTGCCTCACTTGCATGGTGTTTCCAGTAATATTTACTCAATTGAAAATTAGGCACATATATTAAATTCTTCATATGATCAAGCTGCAAGCTATCATTTCAGAATTACTTTTCCAATGGAAGCATTCTGTTTATGAATTTAAAATTCATATCCATTATTATGCAGCAGTTGCCATCTCCAATTAATTCCTATTGCAAAGATTTCTGCTTGAGTACTTACAATGGGCTGGATCACTGGTTGTCCACTGTCATGCCATGCAACCGTTGCCAAGAATCACAAGTAGAAATGAAGCAGGTTTGTTTGACATTTAGATTGATGTTCTCAATGTCTTTGTGCATAAAGTGTCCTTCATCTCAAAAACGAGAGCATGGACAGAACATTTCACAGAGATAGACCTCCATGCCCAGACCTAGTTCCAACCTTTATTCTTGTTGCCTCTCCTATGCTTCTGATTTACCTACTCCTCTCTGGCATCTGGTTCTTTTTCAGAAATCTCATTCCTCTGCAGTTCCAGTCTTTGTGTTTGAAATATTCAGATCGGACATCTGGCCTAGTCTTTCTTGCTTTCAGCTCAGGTGACACAGCATTTACCATCTCATGTTTACAAACTGCAGGCCAAGCCATGTTCAGCGTCAGGCCAGAACATGTCCAGTGCAAATACATGCAGCAGAGCTTTAACAAAAAAAAAGGTGCATGGACAGAGACTGTGGAAGGAGAGCTTCTTTCCTAAACCTTAACATTTGAACGAATTAGGGTGGAACTGAAAGCGTGTCTGAAAAAAAATCTCAACTGAGCTTGCTAAACCTCAAGTTCCTTCTTCCAAATATGAACAATATTGCTCTCTACAACTACCTGAAGGGAGGTTGTGGAGAGGAGGGAGCTGGCCTCTTCTCCCAAGTGACAGGGGACAGGACATGAGGGAATGGCCTCAAGCTCCACCAGGGGAGGTTCAGGCTCGACATAAGATAAAAATTCTTCACAGAATGGGTTTTTAGGCACTGGAACAGGCTGCCCGGGGAGGTGGTTGACTTGCCTTCCCTGGAGGTGTTTAAGGTGCGGGTGGATGAGGTACTGAAGGGCATGGTTTAGAGATTGGTGGGAATGGTTGGAGTCGATGATCCGGTGGGTCTCTTCCAACCTGGTGATTCTGTGATTCTATTATTCTATATAAATATTCTCAAAAGAAAACTTTACCATGATACTTTAGCATTGGTAGAGCATAACATTTCTCCCCAAAAGCTGCTCAGGCATAGCTCTGCTGTGTTGGGTGATTTAGTATTTGTATCTGTATACATGCACATATATGTAAACATATACATGAGAGAGAATATTAACAAGGCACATATATTAATTTTTTTTTAAATTGAGGCAGACATATATAGAAAATGCCATGTTTGAGGTATGTAAATGCATATGTGTGTATGTATACATATATTTAAACAAAGTTAATGTATGGTTCTGACCTGGTAAATAACAGACCAACTACATTAATCTTGACATAACTCTAACCAACAGAAAGAAGGATCTTACAACTTTATACTGTCTCAGTTACATGCAAAACCTGCCAAACCTTCACATCCTTTACTTGCAGTCAAGGTTGATGTTACAGAGACATCACATCTCTCATAGTCAATGCTAACATTTCATAAATTAATTTTTCTGGGCTAAAAATTCAGTGCTAAAGGACAAAACAACTCTGCCTGTTTCAGCTAGGACCTTGAGCAAGTCTATACTCTGAAAAGTAACAGCTTAATTCCCGAGGAAGTCATCTGGCAGCATGTTTCTACTCAGGAACACCCAGTACCTCAGATGAGAATGACTTAAGAGTGGCTGCCAAAATCAGTGTGGATTGTTCTTTAAGATGTTTCTCATTACACAGCACCAGTGGGTCAGTTGTAACTGAAAGAATCATCTTCCTCACATGTGATATGACTTGTTAGCAGTATCTCCTATAACTGCAATACTAATGCTAGAAAAGTGGAAATCATCATGCAGGGTCAGGTCTGACACTTGTCTTGTCCCAGGTTCTGCTTGAGTGAGAGGCTAGCATCAGATGTTTCCAAGGTCAGTGATAAGGCTGCATGCTCTAATATAGCCTGCTGCAAATATAGGTATCTGAGCCAGTGCAGGCGCAGCACGTTAATTACCTGGATGGTAGCATTCCTCAAGAGATATACCAGGAAGGGAGTAGCTTTAATTAGATACTAAAGTTAGTCACCAGCAAATTGTTTAAACAAGTCCTCAGACAGGAGCATACTTCATTCTGTCAAACTGTCGTCTTTCTGTAATTTCTAAGGGAAAAGAGACATTACATAAAAGAAAAGTGGCAGTTTTAATTCAGATAACACTTCTGCCATCAGAGGTATTAATAATAGGGTGATAAATGTATGAGCAATCCAAACACATGACTGCATCTTCACACAGAAAAGTTTTGGTTTTCATGTTGCTTGTGAACGAGTTTGCTTTACTGCTAGACCTGTTACCATATACATTCAATAAACAAATGTTCTACGTTCGATGTTCACAAACATTTGCTAGACAGAATGGAGACTCCGGCTTTGAACATTCAGTGAGTGCAAAAATAAATATATGAAAACACTGATATGCAGAGCAAGTACATGAAGACTACGTAGTTTGCTTTGTTATTTTTTGACATCTTAATCCATAGGGGAAACATAAAGTCTTCTCCAGAAAAGGCAGCACATCATTCTTTTCCAGCCAAGCGGGTCCCATAGGTACTGTTTGCTGGTAATCACTCCAATCACCAAAAACTCATGACACCATAACCAGTTGCCAGTGCTTTCTTTGTAACACCAGCTACTGGTCCAATTCAACTCCTATTCATGCTGACATTAGACAAGAGAGTGACTCAGGAAATATCTGTATAAGAACATTATTATCTGTTCTGGTTTCTTTGGTTCCATTATTTATTATATGGAATCATTTATTGTAATTCTATCTTAGCGCAACCTCCAGCATACAGGACTGTACCTTCTTGTCTATTTTTTTAATTCCGCATAACATTTAGGCACTTGTGTTGATTAAAAATTCTTACCTTTAAGGCACCACCTAGACTATTAAGGTTTATCTATATGCAGCACTAAGCAGGGCACAGAGTGACTGCAGGGAACCATTTCAGATTTCTTCACAAAGGGATGTATACTCCAGCTTCTTCAATGCAGACAATCAATAGGAAAAAAAAGATTATTTTTCTTCATATTCATGCGCAAAATAAATGTACCTGTAAATTTAATTGAATTTAAATTGCCATTCCAGTTACAGCCTCAAGCTCAGATCTTGGAAAAAAACTACCTTAGAAACATTTAATTTCTGTTAGACTCTCTAATTTGTTTCAATTCACAAGCAGTTTAAAGCATTCACATTTGCAGTCATGCCCGGGAGGCAGGAGAAAAAGACAGAAAGATCACTCAAGTAAGGGACAAGTTAGTTAGGTAAGGGACAAAGCGGGGACGAGGCAGCAAATGTGGCACCAGTAGTCATAATGAAAGGCCACAGTTGAATTCAAGTCAAATTTGTGTGAGCATCTCAGTGAGGGGTTTGTCCAGAAAGGAGTTGCAGGTTGTCAGTGAGTAGAGATTTCTGAAGAATGACTTCATGCATGAAGATTGGTGCGAGAGAACATCAAATGTTTTCAAACAATCATTAATGGTCAGATAGCACGGGCACCTAGGAGAAGTGAGGCAGGCAGGTACTGGCATGTTGGCAGCAGAGAGGAGAAGGTCGGTTAGGTAAGGACAGGCCATAGGGAGACTTGATGCGTGTGATTCAGGAAAAACAAAGTAAAGTGAGGACATGCAAAAAGAGAGGTCACATGATGAAAGCAATATGCTAGGAAAATTATTTTTCCAGCAGTTTGTTTAGGGCATACTGTCAAAATTGCAGTTAAACGCCCCAGCAAGGTCAGAGTTACAGCAATCACACCCTACCTCTACTAGGATAAATGTTCCTACATCCCAGCTGTAGGAGCACTTGATTCCCAGGCTGTTCATACCATCAGTGACTCTAAGACAATTCACTGTTGTACAGAGAGACACTCAGATTTTAATTCTTGGGTGAGTGAAGTTGGTCACCTGAAGCAGCTAGAGAAATGGCCATATTTTCAGCATTGTTGCCTGTAACTGCCAAAAATTTGTTGCCCCGAAAACCAGGGCTTCTGATTTAGTTTATCTAAGTAGGCCTTTTCATTGAGACAATTAAGGCTTTGTACTGTCCTGAAAGTGCATTCGATACCCAATGTGGTGGCTCAGACCCCTCAGTAGTCACTCTCCTGCTGTGTGCTCTGTATAAGAAACCCAAATGATCTTGCCTGAAACAGCTGAATCTGCTTTTTATCAACCAAGTCTTCAGTTCCCTATATCTCCAGAAAAAAAACATCCTAAAATATCAGTCTGCTTTCATATTGGCCATATGGATTTCCCCTAGGCCAAAATATGGATTTCCTTTTGTGTTTTGAAACACAGATGCAGAACTTGTGTAGAACTGGTATCTCAGGAGCTTATCCACTTCACATGGTCCTAATCTTCAGGAGATTTTCAAATTATTTCCAGAGTTAAATTTGTTTTCCCTATCAATGTATTTTTGCATTCACCTCTTACTTGCACTCATAACTGCTGATGAATGCCCCATTGTGCTTCATGTTTTACAGATGTGATCAGACAATATTGTTTGCTCAAAAGGGTTTATTATCTTGGTTTCATGACAAGAAGAAGGGAAATAAGGCACAGATGAAGGATGTGAGAAGGAGCAGTGAGAATGAAACAGGTGAACCATTCACAATAACTCATAATCACAGATCACTGCCAGCCTGTGTACCAAGTGGCCTGTGAAATGAAAGTTTAGCGTCCCTGTAACTTTGTTAGCAGTGAACTTAGAATATAAAGTGGATTGTTTCTTTCACTCTAATCTTGTCTGCTGTTTGCAGCCATGGTCTGCATGTCTTCAGCCTGGGGCTAACTCAGCACAAGATACCTTTGTTCCTAATTTCAAGCTTTTCTGAGGGAGACAGGTCTGATGTGCTGTACAATTAAAAGATGTTTAATTATGCTATTGCTCCTAAACTTCTGTGTCAAGATGCATTGGACTTCATGCATCCTTTTGTACATTATGCACAAACCCATTCAATATCTTCTTCCTTTCCATCAGGCATGATGCTGATATGGATTGGAACAGTAGAAACTAACTGCCATTGTCCCTATTGAGGGCCCTCTCACAGGTAACAGTTCATATGTTTTGGCTACAATCTATGCTAAGCTTTTGTATATAAGCTGTTTATAAAGGGCCAATGTGTTTTCAATCTTTCAAACAATTTTTAATAATTCTTATTTACTGCTAATATCTAACCAAGCATCATGTTGTTTTTATCTGTGTTGTATACTCATCAGTACTGTCTTCTGCTGGCATCCTCATGACCATGTTACTAGGTACTTAGGAATTTCTCTCCAAATGGTAAATTCTCTCAGAACTACTTGAAAAGCACATAAATTGAAATTGTAAAGAATTTATCTTGCTTTTCATGTGTCAAATGCAGCTTTCATTATTCTACGACTAGCTTGAATGCTCTGCTGAAGGCATACCCCTTCATCAGTAAACTTGTGTTTCAAGTTTGAAATGTATCTGATAACATACTTTAAAGCTGAACATTCAGCCTCATAAATGAACTTTGATGTCTGTCACTTAAAATCAGTGTGCTGAACACCTTAAAGAAATAGTGAGTATTATATTTCCATTTATTGATTTTAGAAGACCGTGCTTCCGTCACTGCTACTGTCTATTGTGGCTAATGCAGCGTTCAGTCTGTGGGGGGTCATCTGTGCAGCATCAATGAGAAAATGAGACCTTGACACATCATTAAGCCATCTCAGTCTAAAAACAGCATTTCCAGTGTCTTTATCATTTTCCACAAGTCAGCTATATTGCTCCCATCCAGCCTTCTCAACACAATGTTTTAACTTTGTAGGCATCTAGTGTGTAGTTACTGAAAACTTGCCTGCTTTTGTCTTCAGTGATCTCCTTTTCACTTTACTTGTCTGATTGGAGCTACCATCTAGTCCAGCTCCATGGAAGATTGATTCCTAAGAGGGAGTACAGAATTGACTTTACATATGGCTTGGTATGAGATGCTGAGTCAGACAAAGCTTTGAGGTGGATCTGCCTTGTCCCTTTCCCTAAAGAAGATCAAATCCCTCCAAAAGCCATATATGGTCTGAGTAAAATCTCAGCAGATAAGCCCAATTTACCAATGAAGCCCAATTAGATTAGCCCAACCAATTAGACCAACAGACCAAAATAATTTAGACCTGACTTTTCCCTGATTGCCTCATTCTAGCAGTAACTCTGGCTGCAGGTGGTGCTGTATGTCCCTGCCATAGGACCTTTGCTCCCTTAACACACTGTAGCTCCACAGAAGAGGTTGCAATCTCTCTCTGCCTTCTAGAAGGTCTTCCTAATTCAATCTTCTACCTAAAAGTGTGGTATTGTAAGAAAAGAAACAACTGATGCTAGGACAGTGTCCACAAGATAAGTACTTGGAACAAGTATGTTTTGGAGTGGAACAGCTAATTTGGTCCCATGGACAGACTACTCACAAGTGGAATGAGAACAGCTTTCAATTTATTTTCTTCCAAAAGGTGACTTCTGCATACTCTGAGACTGTACCATGATGCAAACCAGTAAGCCAGGCAGAGTGGGAGGTCTGCTTCAGAAGAATTCTCTAATCTAGAACAGTAATGTAGATGTACTGAGGTGAATCTTCCCCTAATACAACTCTGATTAAAAGGAAAAACATACTGTCATATGGCCCATCTTTTATTCTTCTCCTCAGTGTTGAATTGCTTAAATGGGAAGTTTTCCCTTTTAGATTTGGGGTAAATTGAAAAAAACAACTTGGCGGGACATCTGCTTGATACCTGGCATTTTGGATTCCTATGGGAAAACAGTATCATTCTTCAGTGGTTATTCAGGATGGAAATGTATGTGGAAGAGGGAGGCACTTCAGATGAGAGTGTTACTTGTAAGGTACAAAGACTTGTTAAGGAAGGAACCAGCAGAGATTTTCATCTAAGCCTAATTCTCATTGAACTCAACACATTTTGTCTGACTAGAGAAATCAGCATCAAAAGAAAGAACATAGTAAATGGTCAAATAGAGAAATACTAATCTTTTGATGAAAGCAGCTGATCAGTTTGCTCAAGTCATTGAACCACGTATTCAACCATAACATAATGTCATACTCTGTCAGCCCTGTACATAGAAAGAGACAAGATTGTAACATAAACCAAAGTAGAGGATAGGAGAGGTAATGACACAGCAGAACATCTCAGAGTGTAGAGCCTGGTAAGCAGAGGTAGAGCTGAGCTTATGATGTTAACAGTAGTTCTCATGTTTGGAAGGTAGCTGAAACCAGACTAAAAGATAATTTACCATAACTAAGTGCACTGGTTTGTCTAAGCTAGATTTAAATTTCATCAAATTAGTTTGTGTGGTGCTTTTGTATTTTTGACCAAAACGGTGTTGATAACACAGGGGTGGCTTATTTATTGCAGAGCTTGCACAGTGTCAAGACATTTTCTGCTTCTGACTGCTTCACCATTGAGTAGGCTGGGAGTGCACAAGAGGTTGAGGGGAGGCACAGCAGGGACAGTCAGCTGCCTTCACCTTACCAAAGGGATATCCGTGACCTTACAATGTCCTAATCAGGAATAAAATCTAGGGGAAAGACGGAAATAGGAGATGATGTTCGCAGTCATGACCTCTGTTTTCCAAGTACCCATTACAACTTATATTGATAAGGTTTTATTGCAAGAACTATCTTTCTCTCTTTGTGATTACAAAGGAATACTGCAACAAGATCCTGCTGTTCTATTGCTTAGCACTATTCTGCTTTTTTTCTTACCATGTATTCTAATTTCATTAGTCTCTCTGGAATCCTTGTTCTCTCAAGCAGCTCTGGCTTTCCCAGTTTTTTCCCTCTCCCTCTATCATATATAGGCTGTCTATCCAAAATATGTAATCACCATAGCAGATGAAAAGGGTCTCAAACCTTTCATTACTGTTTAGACAGACAGTGTCATTATTGGGTCAATGCTTCATGCTGAAATATGTAATTTTCTTTTTACATCCTCAGTCACCAACTTCAGTCGGGGATTTCAGTTCAATATGTGAGCTTTGTAATATCTCCAGATTTACAAGGGTGTGCATGATGCAGCTGCTTCTTTGCAGCAAAGCTTGTTCTGAACAGGGTGTGGTGTTTAAATCCACAAACATTTCAGGTCTCAGGGTAATGTAGAGGCTGTATGAATGCTTGCATTGCTAATGAGAATTGTGCCATGTTCCTAAGGGTGCCAATAACCTTAATTGCCCTGCATAACTTCAGCTGGGGCCACAACCACGCATGACCTGCGCAAGGGCCTAGGAGTCCTATTTAAGATAAGTTCCAGGACCCAAAGTCTTACGTGAGTCACCATGAGGGAGAAGAAGGAATGTGGGCTGCCCCACACAGCTGGAATAGGATGGGGTGCAGGATGGCTCCATTGTGGATCTTTCCAGCAGGCAGGACAGGGCTGGTGGCAGCAACAGGCTCCTGTCGGCCCAGGGACAACCAAAACAGTGCAAGGGGGCAAGGGTGGCGAGGGTCACTCCATCAGGGGACTAGGGACAGAGTGGAGAAGGACATTTCATGCCCTCAGGACTCTGACAAATAGAGGGACTCGTCTGCAAGCTGCTTATTTTCTCCATGACTGGTTTCTAATCAACTACTTTTACTGTCTAAAAGGTGCATACAAGATGTATTCTCATTTTTGTGATACATATTGTCTCATCAGAGATGACTGCTACTCATGGAGCCTGATGATTGCAATTCAGAGGGCATAAGATCAGTTAACCAACTTAAGTAACCGTAAGAAACACATTAGTAAAGTTTGAATTTATCATCTCCCTTTTGTATGGGTTTAAAATCATATCCTATTTCACAACTGGTCTTCATGCCACCAAAGTCAGCTGAATTCAAACGGAAAGGTATAGACTTTAAAGACAGGACATCCTAATATAATGTTACTATATAGAGACTTGATAATTTTACTAGGAAAAAAACCTGAAAATGTTGGTGAAACAGTATTGAAATAGCGTTCCTTCTGTAGGAAACAAACAAACAAACAACAACAAAAAGAAGAATTTACATATTGAGAGGGAGTAAGGTTTTCTTTACATTGAATTCATAATTTGAGCCAGAGCAATCTGTAGACATATGATCCACTAACATCATCACTAAGGTAAGCTGTCCCCCATTTATTGTTCATACAGGAGACTGACCACAGGTTAAGGAGTCTAGGGTGACAGAAGAATCTCATAAAATTAAATGAGTTATGAAAATTATGGTAGCACCATAATTTGCTGTTATGGCCTCCTATCACTGTAAAATATTTTATATAAAAATATATTTAAATAATGTGTCCCTCACATCTGTATCTACAATACCCTTATTGCCCATCCAGTCCTACAAGAACCAACACATCTTTATTTTTAATGATTTTCCATATGTTTTGAAGGGAAAGGGTTCAAAAATTCCATGGAAGCATACTACTAAAATGGAGTGGATTGTANAAAGACAGGACATCCTAATATAATGTTACTATATAGAGACTTGATAATTTTACTAGGAAAAAAACCTGAAAATGTTGGTGAAACAGTATTGAAATAGCGTTCCTTCTGTAGGAAACAAATAAACAAACAAACAACAACAAAAAGAAGAATTTACATATTGAGAGGGAGTAAGGTTTTCTTTACATTGAATTCATAATTTGGGCCAGAGCATTCTGTAGACATATGATCCACTAACATCATCTCTGACGTAAGATGTCCCCCATTTATTGTTCATACAGGAGACTGACCACAGGTTAAGGAGTCTAGGGTGACAGAAGAACCTCATAAAATTAAATGAGTTATGAAAATTATGGTAGCACCATAATTTGCTGTTATGGCCTCCTATCACTGTAAAATATTTTATATAAAAATATATTTAAATAACGTGTCACTCACATCCGTATCTACAATACCCTTATTGCCCATCCAGTCCTACAAGAACCAACACATCTTTATTTTTAATGATTTTCCATATGTTTTGAAGGGAAAGGGTTCAAAAATTCCATGGAAGCATACTACTAAAATGGAGTGGATTGTACTTCTGAGGCTCCCCATACTTCTCTTTGAATGAAGTTCATTACTTCTTTACCAACATAACATTCACTGTACAAAGAGCGTGTTTGGGGAAAATTGATATGTAACCTGGTGAAATTAAGGGTCCATAGTCACCTCCCAGCCTATCCACCAGTTTGCCAGTGGCCCTAAGAAGGAGATTATAGGGAGCTGTGATACACTGCCATCTGGCACCTGATGCAGACAACAGTGGAGCTGAATGCTGGGGAATACTAAAGGGAGTGTACGCGGGTTCTGTGTATCAACTAAGTTTATTACAAGCCTACCACCAGAGGTTATTCGACATCATGATGCACCTCCAGCCAGGTGTTCCCATATTCTTTTAGATACCCTACAATGCCTACCTGAGTAGCTTTAGGAAAGGCTGTAGCCTGCTGCTTTTGATATGCATATTTTGTCACACAACAACAGCTGCCATCCCAAAGTATAGCTGTCACTTCCACCCCTCTGTCTCACAAATTTATCGGTAAGGACTGATTGAAACTCAGCTAAAGTAGCTGGCACTGGCAAACCATCAGGGAAGCAGAACACGTAGAAATTGAAATGAGGCTCATAGGAAAATTTTATTATTGTGAAGAGTGAGTATGGCTCACACACAATTGTAAGCAAGCATCTTAGGCCCCTACCTGCCATGTGACAGTAAAATGTGCCACTCCATTCAAGCAGTTCAAAAAGCCAGGAATAAGCCATCATAATTTCATTTTATTGAGCCTTATAAAATTGTCGAGCCTGTTATTTCCCAACAGACCACACAACCCATTTTATAGAACCATGGAGCTTCCCAAGAAGCAGGCACAGACTGCCCTGCCCTGTTCTGTTACATTTTCTTTGGATTTTCATCAGCAATGTACATCTTTGACAGAGAGTCCTTTTATAAGAAATTAATCCATTGAAAAAACCCTCCAGTAGCTGAAACACCCTTGGTTAATGGCCCTGGTTACTGGCAAGGCTTGTGCTGAACTGCCACACACACTGTTGTTTTTTCCCCCTGCTACTTCCATTTTGCAGTACAGAATGCTCTGCATCACATAACTGGCTTGTTGCTTCCACATCAAAGACTTATTACCTGAATTGACTGTAAGTTTTTTGTCATCAAAATCCATTAGCAAAAAGGGGAGCATTCCTTATATGCAAAACCAAGACCTTATTTTTAGTTTAATTAAACTCTAAGGCTTTTAAACTACTTTTAGTCCAGTTACAATGATACTTATACTGTTTGAATGAAATACAGACAAAAAATATATGAATATGTATTTATATATATATAAATATATAATTTTTATGTGGTATTCTGCTCAGCCTTGCACTGTCCCTCTGGGTATGAAGCTTGATGACAGCTTCAGCACATGGGCAGTGAGTTACATTACAGTCATCATCTGCTCTCTGGGAGGAAGGGGTTCTTGATTCTTCCTTCTTATCCCAAGATCTGTGGTTGGAGTAATTTTTGTGTTTGGTAACAGCATCTATATTCTGTTATTTCTTCCTTGTCTTGCAATACCATGTTATAGCCACATTTGTGTGTTTAACATACATCATATGCTAATTCTTAGTCCTCTTTTGTTACTACTAGAACTGTTTTCATCCATCAAAGCTTCCAGGCAACCAAAAAAAGCCCAGGCCTTCCAGAAATGCTTTTTGGTACAAATGGAGAAAGGAAGAAAAGCATCTAGCTCACCCCCTTTCCTCTGTATGAAAAAAACAGAGCTAGAGGAGATAGAAACAATCAGTCCCCAAAGGACTCCTGGAGTGGAAAGACATCTGCACATGCAGTAGAATCAGCTGAAGAAAGAAATCCTGTAGATGTTGAAAGAGTAGAACAGGATTTCTCTCTATATTAAAATTAGATTGGAAGAAAATGTAGAGGAATTACAGGGCCTTTCTCACCAGTGATGTTCACTACAACACAATATGTGAAGTCCATGTCACCCCCATCCCAGGCCAAGAAGCAGCTGGTCAAATCAGTGATTGCTCTGCTGTTTCTAGATCTCTGAAAGATCCTGGTGCTTATGGCCCATCAATGTGACAGGCAGTAAAACTCAAGGCCTTTCAGTAATACATGTTTCCTTTTCCCTGTAGAAAGGGAGACAGTAGATTACGGTTTAATCTCGAAGGGGAGGTCAGGCTTCGCTCACTCCTAGTACTTCTAGGGATCCAGTTCAACATGGGTTGACACTAGGCACTCCAAGAGGTGTTCCCAAAGCCCCTTTACAGCTCCTGTACAAAGTTTGACTGGTGTAGTTGAGCAATTCTTGGAAAATATCTTTTCCCTGCTCTTTTTCTGTGCCTGAATATTATGTAGAGGGCTTGAGCAAACCTCAGTGCCTTCCTAGCAAGGTTCAGGGAGGTTGTCTGATCTTTCCATAAGTGTTTAAAAGAATGCAGAAGACAGATCAGACAGGCCCATATTGCTGTATCTCCTGTAGGAACACTGTGCTAGGTGTCATACTGTGGTCTTACATTCCTCAGTCGCTAAAAGAGCTGGTAACAGGTTCTAACTTTCAGCTACAAATGATAAAACATACCAGGTTTAATGTATCACAATTCTGGCTCTCTCGCAGAGCTAACAGAAGAGAGAAAAAGACTTTAAAAGGAAGCACTGAAATTAAAAATCCTTAGCTTGTGAAATGGAGTAATTTTAAACTCCTTTTTTTTGGTTTGGTTTATTTTTTGAGGGATTTTTATTTTGAAAGCTTTTACTCAGTTATCCGATTTGTTTCTCTTTCTTTTATTTCCCTTTCATCTTTCATCCCTTTCATCATGCCAGTCTTAGTGCAAGGCATGGTGATGAAAATTACTCTTTATTAATTTTGGGATTTTTTAATAACAACATTCTCCTCCTCAAATGTTTCTATTAAATATTACTTTATGATTTTTTTTAAACAGAAAAAATTTCTCTTCTGTAGATTTACTAGCATGCTTCTTATGATTCAACCTGAAGTGTCAACAAAATGAAGAAGCTAGAGTGAAAAGTAAGAAATCATGCTTATACATTTGGTACAAGGTTTTTCAGCTCTTCTGTTTGAAATCAGTTGGTGGTGGCCACTACTGCTTGTTGTTACCTCCTTTGACCGTCTTATAATCTTCAGCTTTCCTATTGTAGATGCAGCTAAGAGAGACCTTTCAAATCCAAGCACTCATGTGATACATGGCTACTATATATGAGCATACATACATATATTCAGACTTAGTACTCAGTCCAAAACTCATTATTTTCTAAATTAGGATCCTTCAGGCTCCAGTCCAGCTCTAAACTCCCAGCTGTAGCAACCATCACATAGCACATTAGTCAACCTCCTTAGCTTTTTGGTTCCAAGGGAAATATTAGTCACTACAACAAATCTACAATTGCTCAAGTTGGAGATTACACACAGAGGTTTCTTTTGCCCTCCTTTTGTTTTTCTCCCAGGGCACATCAAGACTGCTAACTAATTTTCTAGGAATAGAATTAATTGCATGTGCCAGTGAAAAGTCTCTGAAATCAATTTTCCATATGATGGGGAAAGCTTCTTTATAAATAGCAGAGGGCTAGCTCCTAGAGACTGGAAAAACATACTTCTATTGCAAGATCAGAGGACTCTGAGAAGCCTTCGGTGTAGATGAGCTTCATGTATTATCAAGGTTTACAGGAAAACAAAGCATGTCCACATATAGTAACTATACCCACAGTAGCAGAAAGTGAGATTTTAAATCTGGGTGAAAAGGATATTTTTGAACTCTCGTGTAAAAGGCTACGCTAAAGAGTAAATGTCAGGTTTTTTTTTTGTTTGGTGGAGTTTTTTTTTCCAGACAAATCCATGCTTTCAGGCTTTCTCCATGGCTCTACACCATTTTTTTGGATTGGAACATTAAAACGTGATCTCACAAACACATCTGCAGATATTTGCCCTACTTTTAAATGCTAAATCCTAAGGAACATAGATTCCCAAGTATCTTTATAAGTAGAGGAAAAGGGATTAAGTAAATTCTATAAAAGAAACTGAGCAGGTTAAATAAATACCAGTGTTGGAAATAGGCTCCAGCCAGTCATTGCAAATCAGATTATTCTCTTATATACGCATTCAGCATCCTTAGCTTTTTTACCAAGCCTATTCATATAAAAATCTCCTTACAGATCCAGCTAGGCAAAACATCTCTCTGCCACAGGATTGCTTCATTCTGCAGAGAGCTCTGCTTTTACAGATCTCCCCTGCAATGTGCAACTAACTGGTTAGGTTCTGGGATACTCAACTTACCTCTGGGGCACATCTGAATGAAATTAAGATGCTACCATAGCTTAATCCAAGGTACTTCAAGCCATAAAGATGCCAGTTTGGAAAAAAAACAGGGAAACCAAGTGTTTTCCCTACTTAACTAGAACATCATTATCAAACCAAAGCTCACTACAAAAACTAGAGACTGACACATTTATTCCTGTGCTTACACCCACCCTGTGAACAGCAACAAGCTCTAGTCATGTATCCAATGAAACCTGGAAAAAATTCAAGCACAGCAGCAAAAATTAGGACATAGAATTATCAATAAACTTAGATGTGAATTTACATATATAAAAATGTCTACAGCTGTAGTAGCACCTTCCTTTTCAGGTTTCTATCCCTCTCAGCCTTTTCAAATGCCCCAGGCAGAGTTTGGCACCAAGCCATAGCCTGATGTGTAATGGAAGAACTTCATAGCTATCAGCATGCTACCAGTTGCAACTTTGGGCCCTTGGTGCTGGAAAACTGAAACAGCAATTCTGTGTATAAAATCATGAAAATAAAATCGACCCATGGGTGCTTCAGATGAGCAAATTGCAGGAAAAAAACCCCTTCATGAGCAGAGCTCCTGTGGTCTGAGGAAATCACATGCAGACTTTTTATAGAGGATTTTTCTCTTGATTGTAACCATTAAGACTTGCTCTTTGCATATCTTGCACAACATTCCCTCTGCTTAAAAAAAAAGGAAATGGCTTCTCACTGTCCCTTAAAGGAGCTGTGGCTCTCACTCCAGACTGAGCTGCTAAGGGACAGGGTAAGAAATCTATTTTCCCATGAAATACATGTCTACAAGAAAAGTGATAAAAGAGTATGGTTGTAGAAAGCTAAGTCTGTATATTTGCCATGGAAACAGCAGTTATAAGAAACAGTGATGAGAGGAATATCAACTATCACTTCAGTGTGTTTTTTTTCCAGCATGCAGACATAGCAAACTGTAGGTTGTTCCTTATGCAGCTTGATAGACTTGCCAGTTTTATTATCCTGGTAGTTATGGGTCATTTCTGGCTGCTGCTTTTGAAATGTGCTAGGTATCCTTTGCTGTATGCAGAAAATGTAAGGAATGAAATGGAAATGACAAAGGCAGGGTGGAAAGGACTCTCCCTTCACTCTGGACTCTTACCTCATTGTTATGAGGCCAACAGCAGCCCTGATGTATATTTTATTTACTCATTTGGCTGTTTCCTCTACATCCTGGCACAGGTACACAGTATGAGGAAGGAGAGGGACTTCCTTGGAAAACCCTTGGACACAAAGCAGTACAGGTCTTATTCTGTTGCTCCANCCTCTTCTGTGGGTGAAGACCCAAATTTTTGCTTCCTTGCTAGGAAACATTTGACATTAAAAGAACCTCCAAGCTCTAAGAAAGCTTAATTGAATGCAAATCCAAATTCTAGCACAGGTTTACCTTTCCAGAACTGACACTACTTCTGTAATTCTTCTCTCTCTTCTTTGCCTCCTTTCCATATGACGCCCTGTCCCCCTTCAGTTGCCTCTTGCCCATTTCATTATCTCTTCCTTTTTGCTACCAAAGCTGTAGTGGAAGCATCTTGATTTCCTTTCTCCTCCCTACTGATGTGAACAAACCCCCAGCCAAAGCAAGCAACCATTTTTGCCAAAGGAAAGAGGCACACATGCTGAATGCAGTCTGTTAGCGCTAGGCCTTGCAAAACAGAGATGAGTCACTCTGAAGGAATTAGCAGCACTTGCTAACCTGCCCATAATAAGAATGCCAAGTGCTTTGACAGCTTCAGGTTTACTGTTCAGGTAAACACCAGTCACTTGCAGAACTGCAGTTCAGGAGGGTTGATCTCTCCTCATGAAACCACCCCCAGCTGGAAGAAAACAGCCCAATGTGGATGTGAATGTGTGCTACCAGTGGAGGAAATTTTTACTGCTCTAGTCTTTTGTTACTAGTCTTTTGGCTTCCTTGTGGTTTCTAAAGAATATTATAGATCGATATACTAGGGAATAAGCTAGCATGGGAGTTTTTCAGCACCAATCTCTAGCAGCACCAGTTTGTTTTTCACACGATGTTGCTAACGAAGCTTTGTCAGTAGCAGATATGCGTGGGAATTTCACACTATCAGGCAGATGAAAAAGTGCATCCAAGAAATTTCTGTCCTTCACAAATGATTACTTAGTCCCCAGCTTGCCACATTCTCCTGAAGGTAAAGCCTTAACTCCTGGGGCTAGCCAAGCTTTTCTTAGTGTTGGATTTCAAGGCCATGTGAGTAACTGTTGCTTTCCTATGTCTTTTGCACATGGGGATGGCTCAGTGTTTGGAATACTGTGGGCGTTCTCTAGCTAAACTGCCCTTAGCAGCATTGCCAGGAGTCTGCTAAGAGGCTACAGTGCTCAACAAAGACCAGTGCCTTCATCACGCTTGGGAAGCAGTACAGAGAAGGGAATGGCCTAGGTTAGAGCTCTGCACCAATGGGTTGCTTCTTTTGTTCTAGGAAAATCATAGTGTTGTTTGCTATATTTGCATATAAAAAGAAATTCTGGAAAGGAAATGCTAGAAATAGGTAACAGGGTTTTTTTAGAAAAGTATCGCAGACAACTGCCAGTTCCCACTTACCTGATGTCAACTTTGCCCTAAGGACAGACTGAAGTTGGAGGAAAGCGGAGAGCAATCTCCTTCGTCGGCTGCCACAGTTCCCATATAAAAGATGTTTTCAATACCTAAGTGTCTCTGAAGGCTAAAAATCTGCCTAAGGGCAAAGGAAGAGAATATATCAGAACATACTTCAACATCACAGCTATTACATCATGCTTCGGCAAAGGTATACTCAAATACTCCAGGGTATTTTGCTTGTTTAATTTGATCAAGGGCAATGCTGATGGTGGAATACAACTCTCCACTGTAGCTGGATCCAGACTGCAGCTGAGACATCAAAACCACTACGAATTCATGAATATACTTCATACACTGGCCTTTAAGCAGAAAACCTCTCTTCTGCTGTCCTTTCTACATAAAGTAATGGGTTTTCCTGTCACTGCTACATTAGGCAAAATAAGGTTCAAAGGACTTATTTTTTGAGAGGGACACAATGGTCTGTATCATGCTCAAAGAAAACCTGAAGAAACATTATTGATCTTTTGAATCTCATTTTAGATGTAAACTTTGAATTTCATAGACTGACTTTTATGGAGAAATACTCTTGTCTAAGTACACAGTGGTTATAACCAGTAAAATGTGGCCACTCTGAGCCTGAAGGCATCTCTTATATTGTGTCCTTTATTTCTTTGTAACCACCCATATTCATTAGATATGATCTGTTACATTAAAAAATAAATATAGGAATTCAGAATTGCTCAGAAGCTTTGAATATGCTTTTGAAACTTGCAGGGGAAGTGCTCTGACAAGAACAAAAGACTTTCTCTTTTGATACAGAGGGATATTAGAGCTCTTCATGTAACTTGATGAGAATTGTCTGCATCATGGCAGGGTGACTAGAGAAGTGATTTC
Source organism: Piaya cayana (assembly GCA_013389865.1). Taxonomy (NCBI): domain Eukaryota; kingdom Metazoa; phylum Chordata; class Aves; order Cuculiformes; family Coccyzidae; genus Piaya; species Piaya cayana. Next base: position 14,123 of record WAAB01023559.1, on the reverse strand, counting down.
TTCTTCCTGATCTTGATGTGCCTATTGTCATGTCTGTAGTGCTGCCTTATCTTTGTCTCTACATATGACAGAAGAAAGCAAAGTGTCTTTTTCACTGGACAAGCTTGGCTGGTACCAAGACATAGTGGAAGCAACGTGAAGAACTATCCCAAACACAAATGTATTTTATCTGGGACAAGGGAAAGCAAAATTCCCCCAGCAGCAAGCATACCAGTGCAATAAAGTACTATTCAGTAGCAGCTTTCTCACAGAGAAATTCTCATTTTTTTACCCATATCACTTGTGACGCTAGGTAGTAAGCAGACATGCAGTCCATGATCTGAGCTGTTCTATAGCTGTTGTAGCTGCCAACATAGAGAGAGAAGATGATCTGGCTGTGAAGTCCTTTGCTGGAATAGACCTGAGGCACTGAGTCCATGTAAATTTGGACTACTCTGACTAAGACTGGAAATAGCTTTACTGCTGGTAAATTGCAGAGTGAGAATGATAGAGACCAGCGAGACGGATCATTGCAATGTACCAGAGATAAGCTTATAGAAGTTATTAAATAATCTGCAGAATTGATAGTAGCTCTGCCAAAGGGACTGGGCAGTCTGGTAACTGCAGAAGACAGCAAACGTGATGCTGCCTTTATAGTGCTTGGGGAGAGTTGCAAGTCCCTGAAGATGGTTCAAATTATTCCATGATATAAGCAGGTATTTGTCTGAAGTTAAAGCACTGAGTATGTGCCATTAGCAAATGTTAAGTATAAATGTGTTTCTGAACTCCCGGACTTTGCTGAACTTAGTCAGGCTTCAGTAAAGCGCTTGCCTTATGTGGAGAACCACAGCTGTGTCTCTGAAAATGAATGCTGTTCTTTCCTCCACAGTACCAAAAAAGAGAACTCTAGTGAGCAGAAAGATACAATAAAAGTCCATGAGGCCAGCCCAACATACAGGGATTTCAGAAACACTGATACACAACAAATACAAGAAAAGTATCACCTATGGATTTATGGATAAGGGAGTAAGCAGCATGCTGAGTGGCAGTTTTCAGGATAATTTTGAAGCTATTTCTACCTGTTTCACCAAATGCATCCAAGTGCTTATCTTTCCCTAGGTCAAATTTGCTCCGAGGCAAATGGCATTTGTAAGTGAACTAATGCTGAAATACAATCTAGAATGATCTTGAGATTCAGTTTCAGCGTGCAGCAATCTGAAAATGGATATCCTGTTTTTTCTAAATAAAAACAACTTCAAGCAAATTTATCTTTTAATCAACAGCCCAGGCATATACTAATAATATCATATTAACAACCAATTTCCATTTTGGAGTATTCAGACAGGGAAATAAACAGTGTTGTAACAAGATCTACCAACCACCGAAAAGCAGACTCTTCTACACCTCTCTTCACTGGTGGAAATCTGCAGTTGCTCCCCTGACTTTAGAGCCAGAATTAACAGTTGCAGTGGAATAACTCAAAGCGGAATCCAAGCTTTGTTATTAGGTACTCCGACTCTATAAATAAACACAATATGCAGCTGCTCGATTGTTCTTTTTTAAAGACAGCTTGCATTTTATTCGTAAATACAGTCATTACTAATTTACCCGTCATTTTGTCTTGGGATTTCTGAAAACATGGGATGACAAATGCTAAATCAGGTAGTGGTATTAATTCAAAATTTCAAATATAGAGCTCAAAAAGAGAAGCACTCACATGAAATATCGTATATTAACCTTTAAATGAAATTATTCATCAAACTGTCTCCCATGTCCTGCATTCAAACAGCATTTCACTGTGAATAATAAGAGAGAGGAAATTAAGTGTCCAAAAGGAAAGTGTTTTCTAACACTTTGTATCACAAAATCACATCTACTTTACTTGCACAGTAGAAGCCTACAGTTTACGGAGACAATAAAACAGAAAAAAAAATCATAATAAGTGGAAAACCCAGCCCTTTGACACACCTAAGAGGCCAGACTATACCCTGGAAACTGAAAGCAAGGCACTGTTTTTCAAAACAGGAACAGCCACCACAGAGATTTATTTGACTGCAGTAAGACATAGTGGTTTATCCTCCATGAGGCTTAGGGGGGTGGTTGTGTTTTATTTTGAAAGTATCTTCTGGAAAAAACTGCAATTTACCAGATTTTCTGGTAAAATCCCATATGGAATATGAATTTTGCTTCTATTTTTGAGAAAAAGTGACCCTCAAATATTATGAAGCATGCCCAGGAGATGGTATTTTGTTTCCAGGTGCTTTCATAGGTGCATTGTCCATAGTTCTTAGTGCAGCACTTGTGTCAGTGGTTAGAGGGTTTTTGAATGGATTGACAATATCCCCTCAGATCTGTTAGGTTTCTGACAGGTCTATTCTCATACTTTTTTTGTCTCTACTTTAAAATTTCATGTTCCATTGCAATTTCATCAGCAATTACCCTTTCCCTTTCTTCTGCTTCAGCAAGAAACTAACTCTCCTTAGTTTCAGAGAGCTGGAGAATGGCAGTAAAGGAGGAAAGATTCCCTCTCCTGTGATTTGCATCTATTAAGTATAATTTCATATAGTAGTATAGATAGGAAAGGACATTCAAAGGTCATCTGGTCCGAAACCCAACTCAAAGTAGGGCTTAGATAATGTCGCTCTGGGTCTTGTCTAGTTGAGTTTTGAATATGTCCAGGCATGGAGATCCCACAACCTCTCCAAGTAACCTGCTCCAGTATTTGTCTAACTTCTGGTGTAAGAATCATCTTTGCATTTTATACTGAATATCCATCTCCCCAGTACTTTTCTGCGTGTAAATTCACCAATATTACATTTAGGTTGCAATCAATATTGTTCTAGAATAATATTAATTGTAATTAATCAGATGTAAAAATATGCAATAAAAGGGAAAGGATGGACTCAGTGGTTCAGGATATTCCTTTCAGTCTTGTCTATGGCTGGGATTCAGCTAGCAGATTTAGAGATTCAGATTCAGACTTTCATAAATATGGATCTGCATGAGAAGCAGATTTCTTAACTCCAATTAGAGCCCAGGGGTTTCTAGGATAGGATTCAATTGTCCCTATGTAAGCTTTTAAAGCATTTGAAATGCCATCATCTATTGTACCCCAGAAGTGCACATTTCCCATAGATCATATGTGGTCTCTGCCAGGCTCACATGGATGTCTCTTGTACCCTAGAGAGTCTGAAATGACACCAGACATCTGTGGGCAATGCTATAGGAATAGTTTATATTCATTATGGTGTTAACTATAGCAATAGGATGCAGCATAACTGGCCAATGACCTCCAGGTAAATGATTACATTCTTAGGTTAGTGGTACAATGACGAATACAGTGTGAACCTCTTCCTTATCCTCTCTCAACTTTTGGCAGCAGTGTGCTAAAACATTCAGACAAAAAGGGAAAACACAGCAAACTTTCAGCTTTATGTAGCAAACCAGTTTTGCCAACTCTTTTTTTCAATAGTAAGGTCACAAGCGCAGACCATCCAAAGGGCACATGTGACAAGTCACTTCTGTTTTCTGCACATATACACGTGAAAGGAAAATTACCTAATAATTTCACTTATCATCCCTCAGGATTACTTCACTGTACATATTTTTCCATGTCTATTGTGCTATTAATCTTTATCCTCTGTCTTCTGCAGAAACTTCTTTTTTCCTCCCACAAAAGCTGCCAGGCTCCCGTTCTCCAAGGGGTCACAGGTTGCAGAGGAATCCACAGAAACAGGAAACCAGGCTTCCTAAACCAAAACCTGTTTCCTTTCTACAAAAATAAAGCCTGTCAGGGCATCCTCTGGGTAGGCTCAATATATGAGCAGCAGTTCAGGAGGAGGGATACTCTACAGGATTTCTTGCTTAGGAAATAACTGTGAGAGTACTTGTAGCATTTTCAGACCAGCAAAATGAAGGAGTTAATCTTCTTGCTGCTCCTCTTACACTTACAGAGTAGCAGCATTGGTTTTAATACTCCAGGAAAGCCCTGGACCCCGGGTCAGGATGGCGAAACCCAGACAAGTCACTCAGACTTGACTCCATCTCTGACCACAATTGTGGGGACACATCATTCTGAGATCCAGGATGCTGAAGTGAGTGCATCACAGGGATCCAATTTTGCATCTTCAGGCAAGACTCTGGTAATGAAAGCAGCGAAGAAAACCTCCAGTACTACAACCTCTTCATCTGCAAGCCAGTCAAATGGACTCAGTGACAGTGACCCTGACAAAGATAAGATGGGGAGCTTGTCTAGCAGCAAAGGGGCACCTCTACAGGGCAATGTTAGAGAGCTCCCTCTCCAGCAAGAGGTCACGACAAGCCAGGATACAGCTACAGGGAACAGATCTCTCAAGCAGCCATCCTACAGCACTGGTATCACCAGCAGCCAGCAGGATGCCACCTCCAAAGCATCCGGCTTTGAAACTTCTAGGGGAAAGTAAGGAAAGTTACTTGTTTTTTTTCTTGTCTCCTATCTACTGCTTAGGAATGTTTATTAGCTATTTTCCTTTTCCCAGCAAAATAATTGGCAAAAGTCCTAGAAATTTCAGTAGAATTGTTTTCTGAGCTTAAAGAAGACTACCTAAAATAAGCAAAGGAACAAACCTGCAGTATGTACTTTGTCAAAACCATATATTTGTAGCAGACTAGATGCTACAATATTTTACTCCTCAGGGCAGTTACCTCAAAACCAACAGGAAAGTATTGCATATGGATAGGAAAGGACTACAATAGATACCTCCCTGTTTTATGCACAATAAACTTTCTGCATTTTTCTTTCCCTTTTTTTTGTGGGTAAAAGAAATTGCAAATGCACTTTTTCATTGGGAATCTATTAAAAATGACTGTGTTTGCAAACTTCTCTACTGAATTCAAAATGAAAGTAATTAAGTGTACAAAATTAATCAATGCCCGACAACTTGAAATGCCTTATTCTGAGATAAAAGCTTGTGAAAATCGGCATTGCAGGTGAACAGGCATTCAGAACTGTATAACTTAATATAAAATAGCGATGCATAACAGCGTATATCAGATTGTAATGCCTAGTTTTATATTGCTAGAACAGCCCATTATTTTCTTTGTTCCCCAATGTCCTCAATTCTCAATAAGGATGTTAATACTGACTTTGGAGACATTACAAGGTTCACTTAATTGCTGATGTATGTTCAGGTACTGAATTTAAAAGACAAACCATTGGTTGTTTTCCATAGTACTTATGTAGAGTGGGCTTTCAGAATATAGGTTTCTTCTTTAAACTGTACTTCCACAAATGTTAGCATCCAAAAGGAGGAAAAACTCTTTGCCTTAAATTCACACAAAATTCAGAAGTATTCTAAATACTTAAGAAGTATTCCTTACCTTAGAAGGATCACTACCTAAGAAGTATTCCTACAGTTATCTTGCTATGTGTGGCTGCAAGCTAATGTTTCTCCAACTCAAGGAGAAGATTCCCACTGACCTGAACATGTTTTGGATTGTATATAAGCAAAATGATGCCATAAAGACCCAGACAAAAGGCATCACTTGCCTCTCTTTGGAAGCATTATTCCAATAAGGAGCTGTGTTTACCAGATAGCTTTCCTGGCATACTCCTTCAGTTATGAATGTCATCTTACTACAGCATTTGGCAGCGTGTCTGAATTAACCTGAGTTAAATGGGTTCTCTTTACACCTGAGAGCTGATAACTGCATCTCCATTAAAATAGTTCTTAACATATGCTAACCTTAGAGTCCTCAGCTTTCTAAGCTTTTGTCAAAAACAATATTCCAGTGAAATTAATCTTAAGAAAAACTCTCTGAATTGGAGGTATTGTTTCTTCCTTTTACATAAGATATAAATATAGGAGGCAGCAGTTTAGTCTTTGGTTAACAAGATCTTATATTTTACTTTTTGCAATGGGTTGTGGTTGCAATTTCAGAGGCAAAATAAGCAGATCTTGTATTGGCTAGCATATTGTGGCTAGACCGCTTATTTCATGAGTGGTCAAGGAGCAACCTGCAGAAAGTTTTTCTGGGTTTGAGTCCATTGAGCAAATTAGAGATAAAATTGGTATTACATATCAGAGTTACAGGAATGTGTAACAGCACGAAAGCCCAGCACAAAACACAATGCTGAATCATTAGTATCTTTCTCAAACTTCTGGTCTACCTAGCCTCTCTCTAGCAAAGCATTACAGGTGTTCCTTGATGGCTTAGATGACTTTTGACATTAAGATTCTTGTGTTATAATACTTGTCTTCCCAATGCATATGAGTGTTTTCACAAGCAGCTAAAGTGATTTGAGATTTTCTCCCAGCTTTGTCACTGACGTGAACTGGACTTAAGAAAGGCACTTCACTATTCTGTCTCCCTTTCCCTGTGAATTAAACCTGGATGACTAATAAAGTCACTTGTGACTCACTGTTTTTCAGAAAAGTAATGAAAAAAGCCAAGTCTAGTGTACTCGGTGTTACTGATCACTGCTGTGAAACACCTGGAAAGCTGCTTCTGAGAAAATATGCATAAAAAACAAGCATTTTTATTTATTATATGCAGGTGTTATCCCTTTCTAGCATATGTTTTCTTTTTTTAAAAAAACCTTTACATCTTTATTGCAAATAAAATGAAAGAGATGCTGTAAAACTTCCAATAAAGACATACAGCTTTCTTTGAGCTCTACTCTTTTAATGCTTGAGCGCAGCATGAATAAGTCAATAGCAGATTTCATAGTTGTAAAGTGTACTACCTCTAAGAAAATTTGGAAGCATGATTTGCTTTTTGGTTTTACTTTGATTTAAAGCAACTCTTTGGTTATAGTCTATTCCAGTCTGAATTTCTGAGTGACCTTGTAGGAACTGCATGACTCTAATCTTTTATGGCAACCCATTGTGATAACATATGTGCAAGAGATGCTGCTGTTAAGAGGCTCCATAAAGAAGGAACAATAGAGAGAGGTCAGGAAAAGACAAGAGGAAGGAAAACAAAACAAGAATGAGCTTTTTTTTAAAAAAAAAAGTTTATAATTTAAAAAATAACAATACATATACTTTGTCGAGGCGTCACCAGGGCAGTCACATTACCCACAACGCACAATGTTCGCATTGTTTAATTACCCAAATATCCCTTTCTGAAGGAGGCAGTGTGCCTTACTGGCTTAATTACAAAGATAATTCCCTCACTATCTACACCCTATTATATCCAAGGACAATATCATGCATACATATCATATTGATGCTAAAATTAGATTAGAAAAACATTCTCCTAGTTCATTATATTTTTCCAAGTTCCCCATTAAAATGTCAGAAGAGCACAATTTGAAAATATTTCCTAGATTTTTGAAGTCTGCACCTGAACTCTGACAACCACGAAGCATGCAGGGAGGATGCATACAGATATGGCAGCTAGCGTAACCCCAGAGCCCAAACTGCCAGGCATAGCTGTGGTGATGCTGCAGTGCTAAGACCAAGTTGGGAAGGTAAATCAGGCCTAGAGATGGTGACCAGGCTAAGACATGTTCCAGTGAACAGTGGGTAAGTCAGTCCACAGTGATGGGGCAAAATAAAAAGTAGGCTAGGATTGCAGGTCAACTTACAGGTCAGGATTGGCACAGGAGCAAGGTAGCCCTCTGGTGAACTTCAGTGGGGCTCCTGAGGCCATGATCAGGGTGTATAGGTAGAGAACTCAGGTCAGGTTGATGAGGGCAAATAAGAGCCACGAGTCCCATCAAGGTCCTGACAAGTTTACCCGCCCCCTTTTTTTTTGAAAGAAATGTCCTATTAAACCTGTCAAGATAATTAATTGTTATTTTCCCACTGAAACAGAACTATATTTGCCAAAGATCGTGACTTTTTTTTAAACACTTATTTCAGGTTGGCTTTTGAGGTCCTGGCAAAACTTCTAGGGGCAGAGACGTACCGCAACAGGCAATCAATGGATGAGTACAATCAGTAGGGCTAAAGCCTCCAGATTCAAGTTTCTGCTATTAATAAGCCAAAGCTTGGCTTTGAACCTCTCTATATCACATCTCGATGTGATGCTAAATATTGGGCATATACTTATCTCTAATCCACTAAACTCTTCCCTGTTCTTCACTGGAATTAAAATGAAAGGAAATCTTGGTTTTGCAGTGCAGTCAAACAATTTTATAGTTAACCTGAGAATAGATGCATGAGGATATTATTTATAGATTCTGTAACTACCTACTCTCAAACTATTCCAGAAGAATGGTTTCGCTGGTGAAGTATCCTCCATTCTGGGAGGGGCTGCATTCAAGCTTTTAGAATAATATAGAAACTTCATAGGAAACTCATCTGGAATGGCCTGAGCTGAAAGAAAATTCCTATTTTCAGTCCTCGTAAAGAATTTGACTGAAGATCTGAAATATAAGGCTTATGCCTCTAAAAAAAGACATGCATCTTTTTCTTTGTGTCTACCTATCCCTGATTTTTCATGCTATCCGTATCAATGAATAAAGAAATGCTAGAAAATTAGAGCTATGTGACATTAATTGTAAGTGCAAATTTGGTGTCAAAGAAGAAAATGTATGACACGTTCTTTTCAATTCAGTTCATAAGAGATACACCTTTTTTAGCTTCTGGAGAGAATCATAGTATTTCACTGTATAAAGCAGCTTAAATAACAGTGATGCTATGAAGCAAGTCTGAGGCTAAGTCTTGAGACAAGCATATTCATTCTTCCATTATGAATCAAATTTTATTAATTACTATTCAAGGCAACTCCTGAATACATCAGACATTCATTCAGGCTGTAAATTAACCACACTGTCTTCACATTGTTGGACAGTTGTACATTATTCTTTTCTCTTAGTACGTTTATATTACACATTTTCCAATTATCATGAATCCACTGAGGGTCTTCATAGACTTTCCCTACCATTGCTTTGGGTAGTGGTGAAGTGTCAGTATTTTATTACTAAGTGTAGAAGGGTTTAATAAAGTCAGCATCAGGGACAGATTTGTTTAGCTGTCGCATGTGGTGGGAGTGCTGATATATTTCCTTCTAATAATGAGACCTCTGCATTTCTGCCTGGAAATTGCTTTTGCTTATATCAGCTTGGTAGAATTTCCAGTGTACTGACAAATTAAAATGAATGGTTAAGCTTGGCAGGTGGTTCAAATACAGAAGACATGTTAAAACCTGATTTAACTACCTAGTTAATACAAGGTTCACAGTCTCTTTTGAACGTGTCACTTTTTAATGGAGCAGAGAGAACAATTCTTGAAATCAATTTCTTAAGATTTTGCATCATTGTGCATTTACAATAACTACAGTCACACATGACTTAAGTTTCTGCTTCGCTAGGTATATTCACTATGACCTGGAAGGAGGAACTTTTTATATTGTCCCTTGAATTGCCTTGGCAGCAATGTCAGAGGATGTTTGACAAGCAGTGCTTGCTTTCCCTCATAATGTTGTATTCCAACCACACAGAAGCCCTTTGCAATAAGATCCTCTTGTCCAGCTGCACCTTGAATGCCCTTCTGATGCTTGGCTTTAAGTCCAGAATCTAATTTTCCTATACAAGCTGAATGCAATGTTACTCCCATTGCAGCCTTAACGACCTAAAGCAAATTGTTCACCTAAGTGCTGGAATTAACTACTTCTTTCCTATTTCATTCACAGAATAAGTGGGGCAAAGGACATATTTATGCAGTTCTATAATGATGCATGTGGCAAAGTACCAAGAAAATGTAACTGTCCAAAGAGAATTTCAATGCAAGTATTTAGAGATTAGCTCTGTCTTCTGCTGACCACATAAGTAAAACAGCTAACAGATGACAGAGACTGCAGTGCGAAGTAGCAAAACACTTCATTGCATTGTGAAGATTAGGTACTACTGCACAATGAACAGCAGTACCGGTACAGGCCAAGAGTTGCATATGGGCTATGCAATTCATAAACTTCTTGTTTATATCAATGCTATTATACCCCCCACATTGATGAAATCTTTTCTATTGCTGATGTCCCATGCACAGAATGAATTACGGGATCTTTCTGCTCCATTGTGGCAGTCACCTCTCAAGCAGTTGCAGTACTTGGGCAGTAAGGAACCATCGTGGTAGATGGCTTACCCAGCTTGTGCTACCTTCCAGAGAGACCTGTGGGAGGTTTTGCCTTTCAGGGAGAGAATTAATAGTAAACATATGTCCATACAATTTGTAACTGTGATAAAACAGTTTCAGAAAACTAGACAAAAATTCAGGAAATAACAAAATCCAGAGTTACATTTTTCTGAGGCAGCCTTTCAGCAATGAAGGGAAGACAGGGTCATAACAGACTGTTTTCAGTAGCTCAGGAAACATAATACAGGGGAAAATATCATATCTATCCCAGTTGCTTTTGAGACACGCAGAAGTACTTATAAAAGACAAAAAGGCCCAGCATCTTTTTCTGTTAGATTCTTCAGAGTCTAGTTATTTATTTTTTTCTGTGATCAGATACAGGTAAGACATTACTATATAGATGACTTCTGATTTTTTTTAAGCAATATAGTAAAAATTACTGATCATCACACTACACTAACTATTGCATTAATGCTCATGCACGTCTTTGCTCTTGCTCTTTGATTCATCTGCTATAGGAACACTGAGGATTAGGAACAGACTCTTTTCCATCCCCATGGATGCCTCTTCACCCCACTGCATACGCTAGGATTACTGTAACAAACTGGACACAGTTTGTTTTCCTCACAGCCACTGCAAACATGCAGCTCAGTGGCATCTCATTAAGGCACACCAGAAACATTTGCGCAAGTCTACACTGAAAATATGCATTCCTACAAAACTGAATACCAGTAACATTTTAGAAAAATGGCACTAATTCCTAGAATAGAAGTGGCAAGGTAAAGGAGAGAAGGAGAGCAGCAATGTGCCCCTGTATGTTTTCCAAAGGCTTTGTTTGCGTTGTCAGTGAGAGAATGCAAGTGTTTTAAAAGACAATTTTTCTGCCAAATCTCAAAGCATCTCTTCCATATTCTTACTCCTAGCAACTAACACCATAGGTCATGAGGAAAAGCCTGGGGAAAAAAAAATCATCTTGAATTTCATGGACTTTGACTCAGATCCAGTTTTTTTGAAAGAGCCCCAAAAGAAATCAGTCAGTGACAGTGTAAATATATTGCTCTCCATGAGTAAGTGACAAATCAGGTACAAAGCAACTGGCAAGTATTTTAACCATTAATAAATCTAAGGAAGAAAAGAGAAGCTTCCCAAATTAACACTGTAAACAGATTAAAGAACAACATTCAACCCTGGAACTGGGATCTTCTTTTTTAACATTTACATTTTGTGACTTGAAGGCTCTTGTTTTTTAATTAGTATCTCACAAAAGAGAGAAGCCATTACTGACGTACTACAAACTCCTTTTCTGTTGACTAACAAACCAGAGAAAACCAGTATCACTGAAGGGCATCTAAGAAGCGGTGCCTGTAAACCAGACAAGAACTAGTTTAATTTTGTACTCTGGGTCAGTTAGATGATGGTAAATGTATTTATGTTCCAGAGGGAAAAATGCAGAATTAAGACCCTTTTGAGGAACAGTTTGCCTGGGTTTTTAAATGTGTTTTATCGAATTATTCTCAAAGCACACTGATGGACAACTTCTCTAAAGTCTAATTTCTATATGTGAGAGAGTTTGATTATTTTCAAGGGCTCTGAATACAGACAGGAAGATAAGGCCTTAAAGTGCTGGAGCTGATTTGGTTCACAAAAAGACAACCTTTTAAATGCTAAAATAAATCAGCAACCTGCTAGGTAAAGGGAAATTATGAATTCATTTGTGCAGCACAAGGTTGGACACACTATTGGTCATGATTGTAAGTAAAAATTCAGATGAGACAAAGAGGCTGTTAACAGCCCAAGGCTTCAGCATTGTACATACAAAAAAAACAAGGAAATGAATGATGAGAGCAGAATTTCTGTTTCGTAATAGACAGGACAAAATGTCAGGACCTCGAGTCCTGAAAAAAAAACATTAAACAAATGGTCTGATTCCCCCCACCTGATACTTCAGTGTCAAAAAGTCAGCTGTTTCTCAGGGCTAACAACATATCCTATAACATATTTTCCCATCACATACTATATTATATTGCATATGAAATGAACTTTTCAAAGGAGGTCCAGGCTTCCCAATTTGATTTGTTTATGGTCAATCCCTAGTGAGTACTGAATTTTTATTTCAGCTGAGATTTGTACATTACAGAGCAAATGAAGCAATGCAGTGAACTTAAAAAGTAACTTATCTTGGTTTGGGTTTATAGTTTCTCCTTGAATGAGGGCTTATATTTTTGAAAGGTGACTCACGGTCATGTAAAGATATAGAATTCACTGTTATCACTAGGATGAAAAAGGAGAGAGGTCTCTGTAGTCACCTAGTGGATTTTAAAGGAAGTTGCTGAAACCAAAATCTGGTCTCACATGCAATAGCAAAAAAACCTTATGAGGGTGCTTGCCATCCTTATAATCTGAATTTTTACATTAGGTCAATAAACATTATCTCTCCACATCCAAACTTGGTGTGTTGTTTAATGCACTTTTATGTAACCTAAATTCAGGGTCTGTACTCTGATCTTTGTGTAATAATGTTTCAGACTGGGAAAGATCCTAGCTTACAAAAAAAATTTATTTCTTCCACATCATGTCATCATATGATTTTATGTATGGATGCACTTAACCTACTGTATTCAGAAGAATGATCATGATACCCGAAGGAGATAGATACATAAGCAGAGATCACAGGTACACAGAACAACAGAATCATTCAGGTTGGAAGGGACCTCTGAAAGTCACTAATCTGACCTCTTGCTCACAGCATTGCCAGGTGTGAGATCATACTAAGATGCTTGGGGCTTGATCCACTCTGCTACTAAGTTCCGTGCTCTGGGCTGGTGATTGCACAACCTCTCTGGGCCCTGCTCTGGGCCCTGTGTGTCCTCATGGGGAAGAAATTTCTCATATTCAGTCCAAACCTCTCTTGCTCCAATATGACCTGTTGTCTGCTGTCCTCCTGCCATATACTGCTTGGAATAGCTTAGGTCCGACTTCTCAGTAGCCTCCCTGTAGGGCCCGGGAGGTTGCTGTTAGGTGCCCTCAAAGCCTTCTCTTCCCCAGCCTGAACAAGACCTGGTCCTTCAGCCTCTCCTCACAAGGCAGCTTCTGGCTCCAAATGTTCATAGTATCTTTCTACATCCTCTTTGCTGAGGTGTAAAGGACAACATAAAATGAAAATGAATCAAGATTAGTATTTCATAAACTAATCTCTGAAATACCAATAAGCTGAATACAATGCAAATGAGGCACAACCACCAAACTGTGCATGGATTTTAAAAACAGTTCCAGCCCTGGGTCCTTTTGTATTCCTTCAGAAACACAATAATCTTATTTTCATGATTCAGTGATGTTCAGTTGTGCATTTCTATTAAAAGCTAGGCAATCTAATTTTACTCACGGATAAAAATAACTCATTTTCAGATATAATAATAAAGGAGCAGAATAAAATCTATACCCTGTGTGGCCTGGCTGCCACCACTGTTCCTGTTGAGTAGCTTTTGGATCACTTACAAGGATCTGTGCTTACAAGCAAGTGGAAGTAAAGGTGGACAGGTATACCTGATGCTCTGCAACTGGCAGTTTTTGGCAATATTGGTTTGGGGTTTTTTTCTTGGCAACTTCCCAAAGAACAGTTTAGAGTACAAGCATGCTGTCTTGTAAATTTCCACTCACCCTCTCACCATAAGAAAACTAAAATTTTTCAGTGTTAGTGTAAATTGTTTGCTTTTCTGCAGCATTGAGCTTCATGGTGTCAAGAATCATAGAATGTCCTGAGTTGAAAGGGACCCACAGAGACCATTGAGTCCAACGCCTGTCCCTGCATAGGACAACCCCAACATTCACACCATGTATCTGAGTTCATCGTCCAAGAGCTTCTTGAACACTGTCTGGCTTGGTGCCATGCTACTTCCCTGGGGAGCCTGTTCCAGTGCCCCCTGAGTGAAGAATCTTTTCCTAATATCCAACCTAAACCTCCCACATCTTCCTGCCATTCCCTCGGGTTATATCATTGGTCACCAGAGAGAAGAGATCATTGCCTGCCCTTCCTCCTTCCCTTGTTAGGAAACAGTAAACTGTGACAAGGTCTCCCCTCACCCT
>WAAB01023558.1:42269-66178 GCA_013389865.1 Piaya cayana | reverse complement strand
AGGAGGGTTTGCTGAGGTTGTTACCTCTGCTGTCTTTCTACTCTTCTGCCCTTGGTGGAGCTGAATGCCAGAACCGGTCTTGTTGCTGATAACAAGCAGAGTCAACACCTGGATGAAGATGGCTCTGACTGATGAGGGGACAGTCCTTGCTTTAAGAAGGGCGCTTTAGGAAGCTTGTCCTTTATACAGCATTATTTGCAGTAAGGGGGGTTTGCAGCCTTTGTGTTCTGCAGGACTTTCATTGCTAGACGCTGCAGGAGCTGCAGCTGTGAAAAATCACCCTTTCTCTCCCACCGCTGAATAGAGCACTGTATCCCCTTTCTCTTCAGCTCTGACTTGGCTATGGCTCCATGGAGCACAAATGCAACAGCTGTTCACCTTCTAACACCAGAAGTCAATGGATGTTTCTTGCTGCAGATGTCCTCTGTCTGCTTGTCTCGTTGTTACATGAAGAGTTGTGGGGAAGACCAAGGCCCCATCTCTTGAAAGCGTCCCAGAGTACGGACCAGGAGCATCTTGTGTCCCCCCTGCATATGTCGGTGTGATTTGAAATGACGACATTGTCGGTGTGAGATATGATCCTGTTGAGCATGAGGGATGGAGCGCTGGGGTTGTGGAAGATGCGTCCAGAGCAGATGAAAGCATGACAGATCTCCCTGTTGTCAGAGGGGAACAGAGAGCACTGCCAGTGACGTTCATAGGTGGCCTCGTGCTCCTTCGAGGGGGCTGCAGAAGTCTTGAAGGCATTGTGGCCAATACCGTGGATGCACCTTGGGGACAGCTGGGACTCTGCAAGTGATTGTGTTCTCTTGGGATTCAGCGCCATTTTAATTGCATTAGTAATCCAGAGTGCCAGCTGTGCAGAGTAGGGGACGCTTACGGAAAATGTGCGATGTCCATGTGTTCTTGGAAGTGCATAAATTTCCCAACATTCGTGAGCCTGGAGCTCAGGATATAGAAATGTTTCTTTTTTTGAGGCAAACCCGAAACGGATCGTAATTTTCTAATTACAGCTTTGTTGCAGGCATTGAAATTAACTGCTGTAAAATAGATGTGCAAACATGTATAAAAGTGTGTGTATATATATGGATTTATTGTTTGAGATGAGAGTGACTGGCTGTAACTCAAGATAAGGCTCTTGCAAAGCATGGAGATGCAGCTTTGACTGTGTGGTACAGCACATCAGGCACCTTTACAGGGGGTGGGATATGGGGTCTGCCTTGTGTTTTCTTGGACACAGGAGAGAAGGAAAAAAAGTGTAGAACAAATGAATTGTCATGAATGCAGCCTGTGTCCCACAGCGCAGAGCAGCTACAGGTACAGACAAAAATTAAAAACGCAAGTGTTTTCCTTGAAAAGTGACTTTGAAGTTTTCTTTTTATATGTTTGGTGGGTTTAGGTAGAGTTGGAGCAGAAGGGGGAGGGTGGGGAGAAATGAAGAATAAGACCATGTGTAAAAAATCTGGCTTTTTGAAAAGAACGGTTTCCAATTTGAATTATGTTGGTCCAAGAGGCTTTGCAATTTTTCTGCATCTTGTCATGGGAGGCAGCTTTCACACAGCTGTTGAGCTGCTGCTGCTTTTCTTTCTAAGAGTAATTTGGTCTCTTGGAGGACGTCCTTAGTTTTACATCATGGCAAGGTTCTGCCGTTTTATTGTTTTGGTATCTAAGCAGAATAAGATATTTATGTGATATTACGGCTTCATGTTTTCAGGTTATAAAAGCTTAAAAAGAAGTTTTTCTTGGAGGCTGAGCACACTGGTAGTTCTGATTGGATTTACTCAAGCATATGAGACTCAGGGGTGTATATATCTGAGAAACGATTAAAGTTGTGATTAAGATTTTAATTCTTGTGAGACTTTTTTTAATTGAAAAAACAATGAACTACTAATCTAAAGAGACTAATCATTTTCTGTACATCAAAATTATGCAAAACACTCCCTAGGAAAACTGTTGACTGCTCATGTTGATACTAAATGCTCACATTGTTTGACACATTCATGGCACTGTAAACAGTTACGTGGAATTTTTCATACATTGAATGATAGAGAAACAGAAATGAAAGCGGTGAGAGCACTGTCAGTAATCAGCCCAAAAAGAGGACAAATGTAGCAATCCTTTAAAAACTACAACTTGTGTGTTGACATTTTTGGGAAATTTCATCTTTATTCCCCCCGTGAAGAAAATCTTTCAAACTGGGTCTTGATTAGCTGAATGCCAAGCGTGTCAAGGGTGGATAATCATAGTACGTACAGTTAGTAGAGGCTGTTGTGCAAGGATGTTAACCCAGACCACTGAGAGAAGGTGTCCTGACATGCCAGTTACAGCAAAAAAATCTGGCTCGCATTTGATGTCTGTAGTCATATTTTTTTTTATTCGATTCTAACATTAGTTGTGCCAAATGTAGAATATATGGTGTTAACTCATTAAAAAGAGAGACTACATCCCTGGCCGCCTTCACAGGCTGCCCCACTGATCCTGGAGCTGCATGTCCCAGCTTTCCCATCCCACCAGGAGAGCAGTGGCTGCTCTGCAGAGGGCACTTTGCAGAGACTGTCTTGTAAACAAATTCTGAACAATAGCTCTGGGCGCTTCAGTTGGGAACTTGGTGTGTGAAGAGTGGCAAGTGCAGAAAGCTCTCTACCCGTTCACAAGAGTAACTGTAGAGGAACTGAGGAGAGCTCACAGACAATACATCTTGAGGGCTTGACTGTCTTGAATAAATACTGTGGGACTACTGTCCTGGCACATAAAAGTGAAGGAGCTTATTTGTTGAAAGATGTTGCATGTTCAAGGGCATATGGTGAATCCATTTAATTTCTGTGCTCAACTGCAGGATATTTGTCTCACCAGGGTGTGTTTCTTTTTTTTGATGACAGTGTTTTAAACTTCATAACAACTGTAATTTAATATGTTTCAGTCTGGCATTTATTTTTCTTCCTCTTTGACTAGGATGGGACTCGCGATATCTTTATTGATGGAGTGGTTGCTCGCAACAGAGCCCTGAACGGTGACATTGTGGTAGTGAAACTGCTTCCCAAGGAACAATGGAAGGTCAGTGCAGTATATTTTTCTGTGATTTGACACAAAGAGCTTTTTACTGTTTTCTTCACTAAACTTAGGGCCTGAGGCAGACAGCAGAGAAATTCCTACAAATCAGATTATCTAAGATGTGGTTCATGCTGTGGTAGATCAAAACAATTGATCCAATACAAAGTTTGGAAGAAGCGATACCCAAAGTGTTGAAACCTCACTCTTTGCATGAAATGACCTTTTTTTTTATCCCTGTGTGGAGAAGTCTGATGGCAAAGCATGTTTGTCAGAGATGGCTTTTGATATCTGTTACGTAGCTGTGTTCATGCTGTGGCAATGGATAGCTCTGTGTTGGTTTTTGTAATTGCTTGTGTATGTGACAAGTGCTGTTGACAAAGCTTTAGTATTAATTAACTCTCTCTAATTTGTGAGTCCTCAGCCCACAGTAAACTTATCTTGTCACAGCTCCAGATATTGTGGTAATGTGCTTCTTTACGTGGATGAAGAATATGTGAAATGACTAAAGCAATGCAAATGTGAGACAATTTGTTTTTCTTGTCTAAGAGTTTTACTAAGATCAATCTCCACGTTTTTTTTTCAGTCAGTGGTCAAGGGCAAAGTCCTTTCAAACATCTGGATAGTTTTATCTTGTTTGTAGGTTTATTTTTTAACACCTTCATGCAAGGAAAATTCTTGCTCCTTTTCTCTCTTTGCCAGGAGTTGCAAGCTGCAGTTAGAAATTTTAACATGGGTTTTCACACTTAAGCATGACAGAACTGCCACAAACACCCTATTTCAATGATTCTTGAGAATCTAAAGACTGTTGTATATCTTTTCGACAGAAGTCATAGTGAGGGTGATTCCAGAAAGGTGGGGACTGTCTGAACTGTGTTGGCCTGGTGCTTTTTACTCATTCTTGCTACCTTCTCTGCCTGGCTTTGTTTGAAGTTACGTGAGTCTAAGCTTGATTGTGCAAGGTCTTCAGTCTTGCTGAAGGTCACTTGCTGAACCTTCTGCCTTGTCTGTTTAGAATTGTAGAATCATAGAATCATAGAATCACCAGGTTGGAAGAGACCCACTGGATCATCGAGTCCAACCATTCCTATCAAACACTAAACCATGTCCCTCAGCACCTCATCTACCCGTGCCTTAAACACCTTCAGCGAAGGTGACTCAACCACCTCCCTGGGCAGCCTCTGCCAGTGGCCAATGATCCTTTCTGTGAAATATTGTTTCCTAATGTCCAGCCTGAACCTCTCCTGGTGGAGCTTGAGGCCATTCCCTCTTGTCCTGTCCCCTGTCACCTGGGAGAATAGGCCGGCTCCCTCTTCTCTACAAACTCCTTTCAGGTAGTTGTAGAGAGCAATGAGGTCTCCTCTCTGCCTCCTCTTCTCCAGGAAGAACAAGCTCTTAGTTTAGATCTAATAGCACTTGAAATGGTGGTTTGAAACACTAACTTCTCTTCCTTTTAAGTATGTTTAAAATTGGTTAACAACTGAGGTATTTACTGACACATGTAAATGCACAACTGTGTTATGCAAAAGTCAATCATATGTGATATCTGAGATAATTACAGATTTATCCATATGCAGATATAGGAAAGAGGTCTACAGCTATCTATATAACCTCTGAAAACCAATTTTGAGGGTCAAAGCAAAATTCCTTTGATAGCTATTCAAGAGTCCAAAACAGAGTTCACTAAAACTGTGATGATTACTGTATGTTTGAATCACCAAATCCATATACATAAACTATCTTTCTTGTTAGACCATTTTATATAATTGGAAAAATGGAATAGCTTGGGCACTTAGATCCTTTGCCAGGACCTGCCAGCACAAGAGCTTCTTTGTAGGCTCGCTACAGGTTGCCTGAGCTGGAAGCTTTGTCTGCAGTTTTCCATTAATATCTGGCTCTAAAAAAAGATAAAACCTCTCGCTCATATCCTCATACCTTCATATGTTCAGGGGTAATGTTCTTTTACGACAACAAGAGGGGAAGGGGTTCACAATATTCTTCCTGTCCAGGGAAAATGCTGAAATAAGTAGAACTGGTGGAGAAGTGATGTCTGACTGCAAGGAGGCAGTTCAGAACGCTTTGGTGGTTTGTAGTACGATTATGATTCCTCTGTGGTGAATTTAACCTTGCCAAATGAAGTAGCTGGAACATGCCAGTCATGTTGTTCAGCCACACAGGAGCTGCCCTACGTAGTCTCATATTTTTTTGTTTCTTGCCATCAGCAACTTAATCAGTGATGACATCCCTTTTTCCCTGCTCCCTCAATCTCTTGTTATGCGCTTGTGTTTGTATTACTTCTTTGGGAAAAGTGCCACTAAGTTGCACTGAAAGATACCGCATTCTGCCAAGTAATTCATACTGATTAATGATAAACTGTCGCAACCTATTTTAGTTATTTCCATTTGTTTAGTCTCACACTGCTGCAAAGCTGCCACATAGGTGTCTTGGGGGTTTTTCTCCTTCCTGATGGGCCTTCGGAGCAAGCTGAACATTTTCAATTATTTCCTTGAAAAATGTAAATCAGATGTATGGTATAACTGCTGCTCTCAGAGGAGACTTTACAGGCTCTGTACATACTGGTTTGTTAGGATTGAGATGTGCGTTATGGTTCACTAGTCCCAACCCATTATTTTGTGCTCCACTGAGAACTGATGTGGGTCTTTTGCTGATAAGCCTGTCTTGCACAAGATAAAGTTGCTGGCACAAGGTTGCTGACAAGAAGGTCTGCACCTTCTGTGTGTCAAGCACCCTGGATGGCCCCCAAGATGTTCTCTGGGAAGATCTTCCCTTTTGTAGTGCAAAAGATGACCTCCATGGACCTCTTGACAGAGTCACAGTGTAACGCTGCATCACAGTGATCGCAGGATTCACTTAACTGGAACTTCAATTTATATGTGTAAATGGGAGGAAGTGGGAAAACCTGCACCTGGTGAAACTGTGGGGTTTGGATAGGGAAATATGTTTGAAGAGTTGCTTGAAATATGCTTGAAGAGTTAAGAAATGTAGGAGCTGCCCTGTACCTAGTGAGTCAGTCTTTGCAGATCAAGTGCCTGTGAGAGACAAACATTGGCTGGTGTTCTCTGAAGATTTCAGCTGAGCCTGTCGTGGTGATACCTTACACACAGGTATAAATGCCACAGAGAAATGTGAGGAAATGTTGAAATACTCTAGATGCATGGTTAAACTTTATGTAATACGTTCTTGAGAGGAACAGCAGTATTTTCTTCCTCCAGCCCTCCGCTCCCTGGCTCAGCGGTGGGAAATTTATCAGGCTTGAATTTCTCAACATCATGTCCTTCCCAGCATGCGCACCAAGTGCTTGGATGGTCCTCTCCGTGCTTATTGTGTCTGGTCTTAAAGCTCTGTTTGCTCATCCATCCTCTGGGAGAGCTGCTCGCTATTCAGCAATGATCAGTTTGGCAGTTCATGTTTCTGTGCTTACTCAGGAGCCAACAGTTTCTGTGCGGCACCCCCCCCCCCAGTGTGAAGGAGAGAAACATTTTGCCCCCAGGATTTGTTATCTTGTGCTCCTGAAGGTGGTCATCAACGTCCTGCCAGGGTTGGGTGGCGTGTGTCTCAGTGACTGTGTTTAGAAGCTGTATTTCAGAAGTTCTTCTCCTGTCCTCTTGTGTTACATCTTGGGAATATCGAGGTGCTATGGTAACTTTCAAATATTTAGCTTTTGCAAAGTAAGGTATTTAACTTAGGCTGTTTTTCCAGGTACTCAACCTACTCTTAGCAAATGAAGTCAGAGTATTGTTGCCATCAGCTAGACTGTCCCCTTCTTACTTCAAGCTGTAGGGCTTCCCCAGATCTGCACCTTTATCTTCTGGAAGAATGTCACCATAAAAGACAGCCAGTGATGGAAGATTTACTTCAGTCTTTGTCAATTAGTCTGGTGAAGAAGAAAAAAGGTGCTTTATTTCTTGACTGATTTGCACTCCTTTAACTTCCACCTGTGGGTTCTTATTATATTTTATGGAGTTGTCCTTACATCAATTTCAGAAGCTTCAATTATACGGTGGCATAATTGCTGGAGGGCAAAAAAAAAGTTGATACGATGATCACAGCAATATTT
Organism: Piaya cayana; assembly: GCA_013389865.1. Lineage (NCBI taxonomy): Eukaryota > Metazoa > Chordata > Aves > Cuculiformes > Coccyzidae > Piaya > Piaya cayana. Next base: position 59,052 of record WAAB01023558.1, on the reverse strand, counting down.
CTCAGGCTCATCAAGGAGGGAAGCAGCACGTCAGTGTAAAGAGTAAATCTAACCATCTTTCTTCTCAGCCTCTTTTTGCTCTTTTTACCGTCTGCTTAATTGCCAGCCAGAATTTGTTTAATTTCAGATATCTGTTTTGGTTCTTCTTGCAAGATGTAATTTCTTTGGTAAAAGGAAATAGCATAATAAGTCATTCGATATCACTTGGGGCTTGGATTCCTGGCCCAATCTCTGGTGCTTTTAGAGTAGTAGTTTTTAATGTGGAATGTTTTTCATGACAACCGTCTCACGCATTGCATGCTATGGCTGAAACGTTAGTCTTAGTCTGAAAATAGTACCCGGGTGAGGAGTTTTTGCTGCTCAAGACTGCCTGAAGAAGGAATTTTGGGATCCAACTCCCTATTGCCTACTGCATTATGCAGGAGAGATCTCAGTTGCTGCATTTGCTTGCTGCAGTGGTATATTAAAACCATAACAACGTATGCTATGTAGGTACATAAAATAACGTATTTCAAATAATGACAGGTTAACCTACCAGTTTCTCAGAAATCAGTGCCTGCAAGTCATATCTTTTGTTGTTGCTGGCTTTTTGTGAATCATTTCCTCCTCAGCCTGAAGTGTTCCTTTGCACTATTTTCAGCTGGTTCTTTTGATCATGTCAGAAGGTCTGCAAGGCCAAGGATGTCGAAGTGCTCGTTTATGTACAGTGTGTGCTGCTGGATAAAAGGATAATGGGCCCACATTTTAGTCATGAAGTGTCCGAAAGTGATAGAAACAGTAATTCTTCATCGCTTATGAAAGCACGTATTCTGTTCAACACTGAAATGTCAGGTACAATACAGTGCAACAGGAGATCTTAGAGCTGCCTCTTCTAGAGCCGTACATCAGGAATAAATATTTATACACTTTCTGCACAGGAGACATAAACTACAATTCACTTTCCCAGCTGTGACTGTTCTTGGCGTAACCGTGAACAAATGCAGAGAAGGAACAATTTGATTCAAGCAGACGTCACAAGTATCACCGTGTATATTTGGAACAGAGTTATGTATCCTGGCAAATCAGCACCTCCAACTGTTGGTAAAAACCTGTGAACCATTAGTTGTCCAGAGGGGATGCTAGCACTGGATTTGCCCTGGTGAATAATGATTCGTTTCAATTAACAACAACTGAGAGTCGATTTCTTCTCAAACTCTTCCTGCTAATGTAAGGATAACAGTAACTGAGGAGGAAATGGGGTTCTTAGAGGGTTATCACAGCAATAGTGTTTGAGTCTAACAATCAAGAATGCTGTTTGGAAACATTACATTCATAATGATAAAAAATGGGGTTCTGGAGAAGTCATTATTGAAATAGTAAGTGTTCCGGCATGCTAAAAGCGTTCAAGTGTAATTCATGATATCCAGGAGTAAAGTAGGAAGCCTGAGAAGCCAGCTAGGAAGATGTCCAAAGCTCTAGCAAATCTGAAAGGTTGATGGATGCTGTAGGAAGGAGGGGTAGTTGTTGTTTTTAAATTTGTTCTGCTGTAAACTTTACAATGAGGGCTCTGTGTCGATAGCCACACGTGTATGTGTGCAATCCCCTCCCCAACTCAGAAAATCCCTAAACCACAAATAGGTTTTAATCTGAAGAAGCTTCATTGCTTGCTTTCTGCTTGTGCCATCCTCTGGATGGCCACATGTTGTTCCACGCTGCTGGGCTTTATGGGCTGTCACCGTGAGCTGGCATGGCTCTTTCCAGACTTTTTAGCTCCAAGCTGGCTGGATATGGCATAGCAATACAATAGATTGTTAGCAAAAAAAGCTGAGAAAATAGGAAGCGTTGCTCACAAAGACAGCTGTGGCATTAAGTTTGCTCTCGTGCAGATGTTGTTTTCACAATTTGTTAATCAAATATCGCCTGAAGTGATCAACCAAAGTCTTAACACAGTGAGTTTCAATAGCAAGATCTGGCATGCCTTTTTTCTTTGGATTATAATGATAAAATCACTGCTATGATCTGGGTAGTGTGAAATTGCCATGACCCAGTGCTGTGATCATCCCTTGCCTCCCCCAGGATGCGTAAAACAAGAAGGCAGCAATACCAGCTTTTTGGATATTGGAAGCAATCTTACCTTCCTAAGAAGGACCTCTCCTGTCAATACCTGCCTCGGTCTCACTGATGGGAAAGCCAAACCCAGGATCCCAAATAATGAACTCACAAGAAGTGAGGTGTTTTTTTTTACAGAAAGGGTCGTTAGGCATTGGAATATGCTGCCCAGGGAGGTGGTTGATTCGCCTTCCCTGGGGGTGTTTAAGGCACGAGTTGACGAGGTCCTGAGGGACGTGCTTTAGTGCTTGATAGGAATGGTTGGACTCAATGATCCGATGGGTCTCTTCCAACCTGGTGATTCTATGATTCTATAAGAAAGGCACAGTGTTTGTTGAACAATCTAATCTCCTTTTCCTCCTTCTGTGCTGAGTAGAGCAATATTAAAAGGAGAATTATTCAGTTAGATAGGAAGGTGAACTTCTTTTTATTGACTGCCTGCATCCTGTCCTGCCAGTGCAGAATTACATTGCAGATGTGGTTTGGCTGCACAGATGCAGAATAAGATAAAAACGTTACCCCTAGGTGAACAGTCAAGCGCTAAATACTCATTTGTCTCACATGTGGTCAGTTGGTGGAATTGTGGCAGATAAGCCCCTTGTGATGGGGGTGACTCCAGGCTGTGTGAGATGCTGCTAAATGTCAGCGTGTTTTACTGGAAGAGCTTTGTCTTGAATGAAAGGAAGTGCTCGTGGGGGCATCTGATCTTACTTTAGAATAGGAGTCAAGCCAACGTTTAATACCTGATCTCTGTTTCTGCTCACTTTTTCTTCTTGGTCACATGAATATGATCTAGTACAGCAGATTGTTTCCTTTAACAACTAACTTTCCTTGAAGTGATTGTTTTAAACTCTATTCTTCCAAGTCCTCTGTAAATATACACACATCACAGTAGATTATTCTTAATCCAGTCTCTTATATAACCACTATCATTTTGGACTTTTCTTAGTTGTTGGTTCCTGTGGAATTAGTATTTCTTAGAACTGTTTGGTTTTTGCCAGTTTGGAGACTTATTTAATGATATCACATGAGTATTTGGAGCCTGCACCCTCTAAGAGAGAGTCAGGATACCTGTTGTGGTGGGATTGGTTTTTGGAATGTCACACATATTAAACTGACTTAACTTTTTATAAATGCTTTCTTGAAAGACTGTCCAGGTTTTCAGTAGTCTCGGCTTCTTTCAGATCCTCATAATTAGGACTAAGTGTAAATGAAGTATACTCATGCTGAAAGTTCCATCTGACCTAAAATTTGTACTATGAATGTTATACTAGTTTTATTCAGGAGATTCTACTGCTAATTTAGCTTGATAGCTGGTATGATGCTCAAAAGCTGTTGAAGTCCCTGCATGAGGTGGTTTTGGTTCACATCCTGAGTTCTAAAGAAAAGTCCTACATATCTATTTGCATATTCTTTTTCTTATTATCAGCTGGCAGAGAGACAGCATTTGGCTGCAGTATTTACACGTGGTCAAAGTTACTAAGGTTGCCTCATTAAGTCTTATTTCCTTAACTTGTGTTTATTTTTCTTAAAGCTGTAAATCAGAGGAACAAGGAATCTAAACCAGAGGTGATTTATGTAAGTGAAGAATTGCAGCAGCTGGAGGACTGACAGGGATTTTTCTACAACAGGTTCTTCGGAGCAAGATGTGGGACCTCATTTTATAACCATGTGGTTCTTAGAAATAAGGAAGATATTTGTCATCAGAGACAGGATGTCTTAAATTTGCTGTTGGCACAAATTAATTTGTAACCACCTAAGACGACTTTATCTGAAGTCTAATAGTTAGATTTTGAATCAGCATGCCCTTAAGGGGCTGATGATTGTGCCTTCCCTGAAATGCTTTTCCTCTGTGTTCTTCCAAGTGAGGCAAAGTGTAACAAGGTTGAGGACATCTCCCATTCCTTAGCTTTGTGACATTATTTGCTATGGGGGGATTCCCTTCTCAGATTTTTGAAGATTATGTCCTTACTTTAGGCGCATCACAAGAATGAGAACAAGTCCATTATTGGTGCGCTGTCATACCGTGGAAGGTGGCCACTGATATATGCACTTGGGGCACAACAACCCTATGCAGAACTACAGACTAGGAGAAGTCTGTCTAGAAAGCTGCCAGGAGGAGAGGGACCTGGGAGTGTTGGTCGACAGCCGGCTGAACATGAGCCAGCAGTGTGCCCAGGTGGCCAAGAAGGCCAATGACATCTTGGCTTGGATCAGAAATGGTGTGACCAGCAGGTCCAGGGAGGTTANTAGAGATTAGGAGGAAGTTTTTCACAGAAAGGGTCATTGATCACTGTCAGAGACTGCCCAGGGAGGTGGTTGATTCACCTTCCCTGGAGGTGTTTAAGGGACGGGTAGACAAGGTGCTGAGGGACATGGTTTAGTGTTCGATAGGAATGGTTGGACTTGATGATCCGGTGGGTCTCTTCCAACCTGGTGATTCTATGGTTCTATGATTCTATGAACAGCAATTTTCTTAACACTGCTCACTTAAGAAGTCTTACCCGCTTGCTGCTTGCACGTAATTAATGTACAAATCAATGCCCTGGAACCTGTTGGTATTGCAGCATCTCTTTCTGCAACGTCTTCAAGGATTGTAAGTGATCCTTCCAATCAAGTTTTTTGGTTAGGAGGTGGAACTCTTAGCACTGAAAGATAAATTAAAATTCTTCCCCATTATCTTTTCCAAAAAAATCCTCACTGCTTCAGGATTTCTGTACTTGACATCATTTCTTGGTATTTGCACATTGATAAGACAGCTGGTGCGTGTTTTTGAAGGTCTCAGTTTCCAGTTTTTGTCCCATCCTTAATTACCTGGAGGCTTTTCCAAAGGTGTTAATGACTCTAGGAGAAAACTGCAGGACAGGCTGCTGCTGTACTAACTGTGCTGAAAAAGGCAATCACTTTCTTACGTTTCCTTGATTTCTCACTGCTTCTATGAGTTTATTTTCGTTTTCTGTGTTCTGTCACGTTAGGCAATTGCTGCTTCATGAAAGTAGGTCTGTCTATGTCTCTTGTGAGCTTCTTAGGTTTCCAGTATGCTAATGATTCATTCATCTCCAGCTGTATCATCTCCTGGGATTGAAGCATTTGTTTGTTTTTAGCTTTATCTAAATTATTTTAAAACAGAGAGCAGTGCCAAAACACATACTTTTAATTGAGCAGCTTTGGAGGTGTGAAAATGAAGACTTGGCATGATCTAATTAGCACTTGTGTATTTTGGTTGCAAAAAGTGACTGGTGAAGAATTCCGCAGACATTGTTCTCTGTTCTGTCTAAAAAAAAAATCCTACATAAAGGCATGGATCCTGCTTAGTTCTTGTTGATGCTTGGAAGTCCCAACTGTAATGCTTTTGCTAATTAGCTGGCTGCCAGGACATGCTTCTGTTCTTGTTCTCCTTGCTCTTTTCTTCTTTGTTGGAATGAGTGTTGGCCACTTCTGTTTGTAAGTTCTTTAGGAATTGGCATCTCTTTTCCTGTGGCCTCTTAAGTCCTGAACGTCATCGTGTTTACCAGGTTGTCAGGGAAAAGTCCTAAGGAGCTCTGTGAAATGGGAAGGTTATCTCAGCAGCTTCTCTTTCTTCCTGACCTATTGACTGTTCAGGGGAGTGGGGTGGGGAGTTCTGGTAAAAGCCTTTAGTACAGTAGCTGGTTAAGTCACCTCTGTGCCTTCCTTGATTTCTTTCCTGGTAAAGTGAATTTCCTCCAGGGTTTTGTCACCCCTTCTGATGTCAGAATGACTGACTCTTTTTTAATTTATTTTTTTTATTCAAGCCAGGTCTGCAGCTGTGACCCCTTGTAGTGACTGCAGCTGCTGTGATGGTCCAGTTTAGGTTTTGACTTTTAGCTCTTGGTGCGAGGATGAGAGCTTGTCCGGTGACAAGTATCCTCTCTGAAGGGCCCCATCCATAGCAAAACTGGGCAGAGCTACATCTGATGATGCTGTGGGACCCATGGCCTCTACAGCCCAGTTGCCTTGGGAGCTGCTTGCTGCCCATTTTGACACAGTCTCTTTCTAACCAAGTACCATCTCCTGACCGCTGAGTTCTTGGCAAGGCAACTGCTCTGGAATGTCATGAAACGTATAATTAGCTGCTGGCGTTGGAGATATAGTGTATGGCCTCCCTGCTAATTTCTTTCAGTATCTCTGTATTAGAGCAATAGCCAGAGGGGACTGTACCAACCATCCTTTCCAGTGACTGCACCCAGCTGGGAGCAGCGTTGCTGCCTGCTGTACTCGAAGAGCTGCACATCATCACCACCCCTGCCGCCCTCTGGGTGAGAATAAACGGCCCATCTGGCTCTAGGTTAGTTATCTAGCTGAGCAGGGGGTCTGATGCCATGAGGGAGAGCTATGTTGGCAGGTCTTCTGATGCTTGAGCTCACCTCTTTGGGTCTGTTTCACCAGGCAGACAAACCCAAGGTTAATGGATGACCATTAGTTTAACTGGTTTAGTTCAGTAACCTTGCTTCATGCATAGTCCAAGCAGAGTTTTGACAGTGTGGCATTACTTTATGTACTCTTCCTGGTTTTTTTTCCTTCATATTCCTGAAGCCTTCTCTAAAACTGTTTATTCTTGTTTCTTCTTCTCTGCTCAGTTGTTGAACTGTGGCAATAATACATTTATCAGCTTGTATTCAGGTCTTGGAAACTTAATTTACCTCTTTATGTAACGCTTTATCACTAATGCATGGTAACATTTCCTGGCAGGATATGCATTGTTAAAATTTGTTTGTAGAAAAAAAACCAAACCCCATGGAAGCGGATGGCTCCCCTCTTGTAAGGTTCAAAAGTTTGTAAAGCAAAAAGGGANCCATTGTCCTTTTGTCACTAAAGGAGTCAGCATTATCCAGTGGTCAGTTATTCAGCTGTCCGCCCTCCTGCTCCGGCAGAGCCACTTAAGCAAGTTAACAACACTGGTTTCTTGGAGATGAGTGGCACATCATTGCAGGAGCCAACTTCAGTGACATGGGAATGGTCCTAGGGCTTGTCTTCGGGCAATTAGTTGCTATGATGATGAGTAAACTGTTACTGTGCTTCAGAGCTCCAGTTCCCAAGCACTGACTTCTGTTAAGTGCTTTGTGAAAGAAAGGAAAACATAATAATAAAAAAACACCAGTCTGCACATAAACAAATCTCCTCTAACAATGTATAATGCTTTTTGAGGGCTGGTGCTTGAGGGAAGGGCGTTGTAGAGAATGACAGACAACAAAATATACCTCTTTGTGCTGGGCTTGTTGTGGTGTTAGGAAACAGAGCTCCTAACCCTGGCATATCACCCTCTCTGATTAAACATTGTGGTTTCCCCGGCTAAGGATCGATTACTTTAGAAAGCACTAAATATTTGTCAAATACGCTTCCTTCGGGTATTTCACATCCGGATCCTTTTGTCTTCATCTACTTGCCTCAACACCTCCACTGCTCACGTCGTGTGTCGAAGCAGCTGCTGGCATAGGTTAATCCGTGTCACTTGGGTGAGGTGAAGGATCCGGATGAGGGTAAATCATTGCCACTGCCTCTCAGCTCGATGCCCTTGTGTCTGTTAAAAGAAAACCTCTTCCCTTCTGCAGGTGTGAGGAGGTGTAGAGCATGGTTCCTATGTCCTAGCCAGCAAGAAATGGGAGGAGATGCTCTTTATTTCGACTCCATCAAACATTTTTAGTGTTGAATGTTTTTCCAGCTGAGTCCGTGGACAGACATACTCTACGTTATAGGATTATGAAATAAAAGCGATAAAAAGCAATGAAAAACATGAACATCAATTTTTAAGTTTCCCACAAGAAATGCTTTATTAGTTGATGCCACTGTTTAGAATTTTTCAAGTCTTTGTTTTCCACGGTTAGTCAGAGCAGCATCGGAATAAATATCTTCCTGCCTGTGTCTCATCCCCTCAGCTCTGAAATGAAAAATAATACGGGCTCAGCAAAACCTCTGCTCTTTCTCAGAATATACCAGGGGAAGCTTGCATTATTTCTTTACCAGGTATATGTAAGCTTTTCTTCACAATCAAAATACTGCCTCCCCGCATGCATTAATTATCTCTGATACATGGTTGTGAAAAAAATTCTACCCCCAAACTGTGAGATTTTTCCAGCACAGCCTTCCTGATGTTCTCTCTGGGCCGAAGTAAATACAGAATAAATGAGCAAGTTGAGAATAGAGAATCCCTGTTCCTGTGTCTTTGCTAAATAATAGTGAACACAGACAGATGGAGGTGACTTTTTAAAGTTTTCACTGAAGGAGGTTTAAATCATGCCTTAATACGTTACGCATTGCAGGATATTTATACTTGTGTAAACACTGTAGTTAAAGTTGAGGTTAGTCTGTGTTACAAGTTTGGAGAATTGAATGCAGGTCCACAATAAAACTTGTCCTGGACAGAAAACTGACTTTAGAGATTTGATTTGAAGTTGGCATTTAATGGATAAAATTTAGTAAGTCTATTCAGTGATTCTTTTCAAATTAAAGTAAAATGCTGTGTGCTGAAATGGGCTCGTTTTATCTTATTGTACCTATTGAAATACTTCTCTGAAGAAGTTTCTCTTAGGATGAAGCTCTGCAGCTGGCGACTCCAGCGTGAAAACTTGGCACGTGAGCTTCCACTTGACTACAAGGGGATAAGAAAAAGGAAAGACTCAAGAGTTTTTAGGATGTGTATAAACTTTTGGAGGTTGCTGTGGAAATGCTAATATTAATTAGAAGTGAGTACCTCTAGAATTTGGTAAATTGTACAAGTGCACGTGGCGGTTTTGATGCGATAGATGAGCATGTTCGGCCAGTGATGGGGAAACCTTATGTTAGGCAGTTGTTGACATTTATTCAGGAATGAGCTGCTCCCTGTGGAGGTCAAGAGTAAGTTAGTATCTGTGTGGCAGCGTTTGGCTGTTTGAAAGGAACAAGAGCGGTTTATATTCCCAAGTAATGCCTAGTTTCGTGAACTGTAGCTTGCAAGGCTTTGAGCTGGTATATTGGAGTAATTTATACTTCTAAAAATTCTGTGTTTTATTATTAAAGAAAAATAAGACAGGCCACTTTTTGTATTGGCAGGCTTAGCATGCTTGTTTCACTCTGTTGCAATATGCAGATGTTTTATATGGCTTGCTGTGAAATATTTATGCAGGTGAGAACAATGTCTGTAGCGAGGCTGATTTGTGTATTAATTTACCTTGACCCCTGATTTCAAACCAATATAGCAACTTTCTGTTTTTATTTTAGGTCAGGTCTTAGTGCTTGTAGGCTTTGCTGATCCTGGCTCATTGTTTTATAGCGTTAGCAGTTTTGAAGCTATTAGATGTTCAAGTTGCATCTCTCAGATACAAATACATCGCTTCCTTCAGTGTCATTTGAAGTGTGGTGAGAGCAGCTCCTGAAGTCATGATGAGAAGGGAAAATAAGAGGCATATAGTTGAGTGAGAAGCGGAGCTGATGTTCATCCAGTTTTTGAAGTATGAGTTTTATTTTTAACTAGGCTAGACTAAGAGTTTGATAAATTGAGTGTGCGTGGACTGTGCTGGGCAGAGAAAGGAAAATACTGTTAAGAAATTATGAAAACCATTCCTGTTATAGAGCTTGGGCAGAACATTTTAATTGTACTCGTAGGACTATGAATAATGCAGTAAAATAACTTCTGGGAGGTTTTAAGACAACTTTACAACATGGTCAAATTAGAAAGAAAATTATTAGTTCAGACTTGAATAGCTTTATTATGGTGGAGTCCTATTAAGGTTTTACAAGGAAACAGGTTTGATTCTGTACTTGGTTTGAAGTCAAGTTTGTGTTGTAGATACTCTTCAGAAGCCTTTCTCAGTTGGTTTGAGTGTACTCCTGAGAGGAAGGATGCCTTTAGTGGAGGTGACCGGCCGTGTCTGCTTATGGCAGGTGGCACAGGTGCTTTGTTACAGAGCGCGAACCAGTCCCACCCTGGAGCTGGAAGGCATGGTGTGAACTGGTAGGTTATCGATAACCTTTTGTACGTTTAACAAGACAAATCCTTCCGTTTAATTGTTTCACTGTGAACAAACGCTTATCACCGGATGTTTTTAGAGTGTATCCCTTTTAATTTGTTTTGGATCAGGGACTGTAAAAGCCTTTTAATCATCTGCAGCTTGGGGCAAAAGCGTCAACTTCAGAAAATAGCAGTGAAGGAGAGCCAGAGTATCTGAGGGTGCTGGTTCCACTGGGCAGTGTGTGTGTGCAGGGGTGTTGCAGGGAATGGAACAAGTATTCCCCGCTTTGTTAGAGTTGCTTAAGGAAGAACAGTAGTTACTCCTAGTGCTGAATGTGCAACTGGTGCCATTTGACTTCTCCCAGCGCTGTATAATCGCAGGACCATGGGCTATAAAGACTTTAGTGGTCTGTAGCTGAGAATGGGGAGACTGATGTGGGAGAGTGTGTGTATGCTTCAGTGCTTCACATGGCCGATCCCTACCCCTGCGTCTTCTCCTTCGTTTCCCTTCTCTCTATGCACCCTCCATCTGCAAGTGCCAGGACCCAGCGCAGCCAAACTGTGGAGGCAAAAGTGATGACTTTGGGTCCTGAATGGAGAAAGGGGATTTGAATTTGGAATATTTGGATTTTGGAATAAACTGCTGGGTTAAGTGGTTTCTTCTAACAAGTCTTATGAGGAGCAATTGAGAGAGCTGGGGTTGTTTAACCTGGAGAAGAGGAGGCTGAGGGGAGACCTNTGGGTCTCTTCCAACCTGATGATTCAATGATTCTTCTAATAATGGTGTTATGGCATAGGCACAGCATGGTATGTGATAAACCAGCGAATTAGCTGGAAGGGTGGATGGACATTTCTGAATTAAAGGGAGGATGAAGCAAAAAGGCAGTGGAGGACTTAGTGTATGAGAGCGCATTAACTTGATTTTCACATATCCCAGCTCTCCAGGCGATGTCGGTGCTTTGCATACTAATAGTCCTTGGTGTGGTGGCTACTCGATAATCCGGTGGGTCTCTTCCAACCTGGTAGTTCTATGCTTCTATACTATCTACAGGTAGAATGGGAGCAGGGGAGTGGGAATTCTTCTGTGTCAAAGCCAAGAAATACACTAATTTTGCTGGTGAGAAAGCAAATGGAAGGGGTTTCCTAAAGCTGTGGGTTGTCTGGGTAGGATCTGAAAACTTGTCAGTCTTCCTTTTCTGTTTTATCAGCTTAAGAGGAACGGTGAGTCATTGTTAGCTACATGATGTGTTTCGTTATTGGAGACCTGTCAGAAGGGTTGATTAATAATCCAGAGCATTTGGATTCAGTGTGATAAAACTAATCATAACAAAGTACTTCAGTGCCTAACTTGAAACTGTGAAGAAAATTCTGTTATCTTGAAAGTGTGTGTATATGAATGGGCTTTTTCTTTCTTTAGAAGATAAAACATAAACTCAGTTGGTGAGTTGCAGAGTGGCGGAGCTGTTTCCAGAGGCTGCCTTCCAAACTTCTCTGCGAGGAAGTGGAGCTGAGATTTAGTCCCGTCACTTCTGGAGTTTCAAAAATACGCTTTTCAAGACCTCTTAAGTTACATGACAGGAGTTATGGCAACAGCTTAATTACACAATACATAAATAGTTGTAATGAACACAAATGTACTTTCTTCTAAGGTTTCCAGAATAGACTGCCTGTTCGCTGGGAGCAAATTTGCCTTTTATTCTTTCTTCTTTTCTTGCTGCTTTAAGAATTTATCATTAACACATTTACCGTATTACAACTTAACTTTGTAGATTTTCTCGAAATAAATTCTTCCAGGTAAGGAAAATCATTAAATATCATCCCATACTGTCTTTTACGTACAGGGGAAGATGGAGCAAGTGAAGATTGCTTTGAGTCCAGCAGATCTGCATGAAGATGCTTTGAATTTACTGAGTTTGTTTAATGAGCATATTGAAAGCCCGGAGCAGATCGCTATCTCAGTCCAGTAGTTGTATACAGTGTGCTGCAGGGGAGAGATAAATCCCTTCCTTTCTGGTAAAAAGGACTAACAGTCTGCAGTTTTTAGTAATGAATATTTGCAGGTAGCACAGTCCAGGCGTAGTGCTTGAGCTGGATGCCTTGAAACGGTTTGATTTGATTTCCTTGTTCTGTAATTTCCAGTGTTGAAGTGAGAGTTCTTGTTGGATGACTAACACATTTCAGTGCCGGTTAAGGCGCTTTTGGAGACCTAGTGTTCTTCATATATTAAATATTTTATTAATGACATAAACAGGTGTCAAGGCTAGTTCACAGTCACATGTTTTGGAGCCGTGCTTCTGAATTTTGCCGTTCTCGGATTTGTTTTGTAAGTGTTGAAAGGGGTTAACACTTGATGCTGCGCTGCTTCCACATGCTGCTGTTAGCACCTTGGCTTTGGGCCTCTTAACATGACCAACTATGTAATTTTTCTCGTATTTCTAATTTTCATTAAGGTGTTTACTGCATATTTGTTAAGAGAATTGGAAGTGTGTTCCGAATTTTAAGAGGTGGGCACTGATTCTTTCTGTTTGAGGTATAACTCTTGCAGGCAGTTTCACAGGTAGCTCATCGTTGCTTTTGTGCAAGATTGTTTGTTACGGCGTGCAGCCATCCATTTTTTTATGGGAACACAAGACTTTTCCTAAGGAAAAGGAGAGAACTCATGGCAAGTTGTAGTGCAGAGCTTCAGTTCATCAGCAGGGAATAGCTGGCTTTTGTGTGACTGAGCGGCACACGTGTAGTGATGGGCTTCATCAGACCGAGCCAAAAGGTAAAATTGGTAAAGCTGAATATAAAACTGTATATTAATAAATTTCTGAAAATGGTGAAGCCATTAGGATTTGGAAGCACGATTTAAAGATTTGCCAAGTTAGCCTCTGATGACCACTAGGAGAAGAGTTTGCCCAGGAGAAGTGAGTTATAAAGTAATTTAAGACTTTCTAAAAAAAAACCTCTTGCACAATCAGAATGTAATGAGCAAGGTGATGGCTTTATGCTGCCATCATCAATACTTAAATCCCCAGTATTTTTGTTTACACCTTTTTCACTGATCTCATAACTCGTCATTATTAGGGAACAAAAGTGGAATTTGGTTGAGACCAACTTTTTCTTTTTTTTTGGATGGGCTGCAAACTACTTATCGCAATAATGTTTCTGTACTTGTGATTATGGGCACTGTCGGTATTTCCATTATAAATTTCTGTGTTTTTTTCTTTTTTTAAAGGAGCTTAAAGCTCTGTTGTAAAAATTTGTTCTTGGCAGAAAACTTGTATACAAAATCTCAGCTGGAATAAGACCTTTTGATGAATTTTTTAGAGGTGGAAAGAAAACTTGGACTTGCAGTGTAAGTTGAGTTTACAGAGAGTGTACATAGAAATCTCTAGTTAGTGGTACTGAGCTTGTAGAGAAATAGTACCTTGCCCTGCGTTAAATTTTAAATGGAATTATAACAATTGAGCTTAACTTCTTATTAAAAAAAAAAAGCTTTTTGGTAAGCAGCATCCATTGCCAGGCAGGAAAAACAGACCAGAAGGGACCTGGCATCAAGAAGCAGGGAATATTGTGGTGGCCAGTCCTTTCCGATGACCACTGCAGGGAGAGGCTTTTAAAATTGTTGTTGCAAAGGTAAGATATAGTTTCCTTATGGATCCTGTTTCCTGCAGTTTTCAGTGCTGCAGGAGCAGCTCTGAGACCACGTTTAATCAATGTATGTTTTCACTGAATTAAATAAAAGTGAAAATTGACGTCATGAAAATCAGCTGAGAAACCTGGTGAAAGATGCTGATGCATTTCACTCTTCTAACAAACACTGCCTCGAAATTTAATGAAGCATAACATATTGCTAAAGGTAAATGCGCGCAAGCTGAGCTGTAGACATTTTGCTTGAGGTGCTTGCTTTTTAATAAGATCCGTCACTAAGTAATGTGAGCAGATCCATGTGACGCAAATGCCAGCAGTTGTTTCCCTGCTGCCATTTCAAGAGGAAACCTGGTGATAGTGATTATTTTCATTAGACAGAGGGAAAACACTGCAGCAGTACGTCCTCTGTAAAATGCTGAGCATCACCCATCTGTTTCAAGAAGCATCTTTGGTACACCTTGGGCCTCTGGTNCTAGAGATTAGGTGGAAGTTTTTTACGGAAAGGGTCATTAGGCATTGGAATAGGCTGCCCAGGGAGGTGGTTGATTCGCGTTCCCTGGAGGTGTTTAAGGCACAGGTAGACGAGGTCCTTAGGGACATGGTTTAGTGTTTGATAGGAATGGTTGGACTCGATGATCTGATGGGTCTCTTCCAACCTGGTGATTCTATGATTCTATGTTTTAACTCCCATTAAGATGAGCTCCTTTCAAAGGCAATCTCTGTGTAATCTTGTTCTCTCCTATTCCCTCCTGTTAATTTATTTTGTCTGTAATAAAAACTTCCTGACAGTTCTATGGAGTGTTAACAATGTTGAATACATTTTGATACAGCCTTCAGCTTGGGGTGTCCCTAGTTCTGACTTTTGCAACTGAGCACAATTAGAAAACAACCCTGGGAGAGACGCATTTCTCAGAGGTAGCAACTTGTGAAACGTGTGCCTTCAGTGGACATTTTCGTGCCTTCGAGCAGAAGACGACAGACAAACCTGTTCCCTGGAGACACGGAGCAGTTATTGTGCTGTTGTGCTTTTTCCTTTTAGCCTATCTTGTGTTGTGGCTTTGTGACTTGCTTTTAGAAAAAGATTAGTTCTTCAGCAGTGCTGCTGTTGCCTGCGTATAGATGAACCTACATAACGTGGAAAAAGTCACAGCAGCACTGTAGTTATAGAGAGCACCTTGGTTTGGTGCTGGAGCTGAGTTCAGTGTAAAAGTCTTTATTAAAAGTTCTGTTTTCTGTTATTGTAGTAGACAATTACCTAAACATTTCAGAAACAGGTCATTTGGCTCTAAACAAGTTGAAATTTCATTTTTAAGTGGTCTGACCAAGGTATGAACTAATTTTGGTTAAGCGTGGATAACCAAACTGCCAAAAATTCTTATTAGTAAGCCTGAAACTTTTGAACAGGTAACCATGCTGTGGTTATAACTGTGGACTCATTCACAATTTTGCTTCTGTTTTGCTGTTTTAATGATACTCCCATATGTGATAACACAGGATGATGTCTCAGGTCACCTCTAAGTAAGAATTCAATAATTGCTGGAATTAACAATAAGCCTGTTAGCTTTATGTGTAGAACGTGATTTCTCTCAATGACAAAAAAAAAGTGGTGCTTTGTTTTCAGAACTGTGGGATATTTGTTTCTATCCAGTCTTGATTTCAACTGGCAGCTGTAAATAAACTAATGCTGCCCTTTGGTTACGTACCTGCTGTGAAAATCCGATCTGCAATTGTAAAACCCTGAACGCAGTCTGTGTGGTTAAGCCTTCTAAGGTCCCTGGGTGGGAGGAAGAGAGAAAGCTCCCTCCACTCATAGAAAGCTAACTGGTGTGTTAGTGTTTCTGATAACCTCCCAGGACTTAAGTAATGCTTGGAACCTAGGTGAAAAATTTGGATACATTAATCCTCGCATCTGCATGTAAACCAATTATCACCTCCATTTTCTGAGTGGAGGAAACTTTCTCCTGGGACACCTGCCTCCACAGCTACCTCAGCTTGTGTTCCTTTGAGGTGTTTTTGCCTTGATACCCATGAAGCAGAGCAACCCAAGACACTTTATTTATGAAAACTATCAGGTATTTGTATGTGTGGCTTTACCACAGCTGCTTTGCTGTTTTCAGCCTTCTTTTCACACTCTGTCTCTGCCTTGC
Organism: Piaya cayana; assembly: GCA_013389865.1. NCBI lineage: Eukaryota > Metazoa > Chordata > Aves > Cuculiformes > Coccyzidae > Piaya > Piaya cayana. The sequence continues at coordinate 43,236 of WAAB01023558.1, read as the reverse complement.
TAGCCGTGTGAAATTCAGCTCTAACTTCTTGGGGACAGAACGTGTCAGTTTGGCTGACGCAGTGTCAAATGGTGCAAACTAGGCTAGATAGTTTGAATGACTTAACAAAAGAGATGGGTGATTGACAATAGGATTATTTTCCTCATGCCCTTCATAAGGAACCTGTTGAGAGTCTAAGGTAGATAAGGAAGTCTGAGATTTCCTGGCCATAACAGTGACTTAATATGAAGGCAATCACACCTATACCTCTAATGAGGCATTCAAGGATCCCTCTGTGCATTTGAGTGAAACGGTCTCTAAGCCAGGAAGCCCAAATAAATGTATTTTTAGCAGGTTTAGGTCACAGGTGGGGCGTGTTCCCAGTTTGAAAACCCAGATTATGTATTTGCAGGACTCTGAGCAAAGTGTGCTGCTGTCATCTTCCTCCTCTCCTCCACAGGCACTTGGTGCTTTATCTTGCAGTGAGATGCTACCCTGAGTCAGAATTTGCTGATGTCAAGTATGAAGGACTGTGTTTTGCTCACAGATTGCCTTCTCTTCAGAAATGACTTTATGGGACACAGGAAGCTTTCAACAGCAGAGGAAGCTGTTATCCTTTAGCCCAGGTGATTCATCTGATTTTCTTTTCTCTGACTCACCGTACTTGCAGGGATTATCTCCTCCAGTTCTTTTTCTTTGCGGGTGATCCTCTTCAGCTGTGGCTGTCCATGTTCTACCACAGCTTCTCCTGAGCACAGAGTGCCTGCCTCCAGTGGGGAAAGTACTAAATTCATAGAATCATAGAATCACCAGGTTGGAAGAGACCCATCGGATCATCGAGTCCAACCATTCCCATCAAACACTAAACCATGTCCCTCAGGACCTTGTCTACTCGTGCCTTAAACACCTCCAGGGAAGGCGAATCAACCACCTCCCTGGGCAGCCTATTCCAATGCCCAGTGACCCTTTCTGTGAAAAACTTCCTCCT
>WAAB01023558.1:0-42105 GCA_013389865.1 Piaya cayana | reverse complement strand
ACCAACACCCCCAGGTCCCTCTCCTCCTGGCAGCTTTCTAGACAGACTTCTCCTAGTCTGTAGCTCTGCATAGGGTTGTTGTGCCCCAAGTGCAGGACTCGGCATTTGGCCGTGTTAAACCTCATGCCATTAGACTCAGCCCAGTGGTCCAACCTGTTCAGATCCCTTTGCAGAGCCTCCCTACCCTCCAGCAGATCAACACTTCCACCCAGCTTAGTGTCACCAATTCATAGTGGTCTTAGTGTGTACCCCTGGAACTGGCAGCAGCGCAGCATGCCAGAATACAGCTAACCTGATGGTCAGTTGATGTCTCAACCCATTCTCTAGAAGATGAAGCTGCTCATGGTTAGAAACCACTCTGGCAGCTGGTACATGCTGCCTCCAGAATGGAAAATATAGTGCTAATGTGCACTTCCAGTATTCTGTTGCTAAAGGTCTCGGTTTCCTGGGATGCATCTCCAGCACTTATTATGAAATCTCCTTACCTCCACACACAAGCATGATTATTTGCAAAACAGTATAATGCTGGCATTGGGGAGGCTGTTAGGAGACTGTCCTAACTCTGACTTAGGAATTAATGTAGGTGCCTGTTTCCCTGGTGTGAGAGTAGAGACTGTAGGAGTAGGATCTTATTTTGCTGAGCTCGTTTGATGAGGTTGAAGCAGGCATCATGGGATGCACTCAGCCCAGAGCAGCTGTATTTTGCCTTCTGTGTCCTCAAAGGAGCAGTTGATCACAATGAAAGTGCAAGAAAATAAAATGAGATAAAGATAGGGCAGCTCAGCTGTTGACTGAATGCAGCCATAAAGATGAATGACTGGAAAGACTAAAGAGCTAAGAACTATTCAAAGCTCTCCTAGACTATGAGTCCTGATGATGCCTCAGCAATGACTTGTTTAGGTTCTTGATGCCCTTCACCCACTGCATGAGTAAATAAGGAGACGTGGGCCGATTCCCACTGGGCCACGGATACTCTGAAAACTTCCATAAATTGTTCTGTAATGTGAAAGTTTCCAGTTATGGGGTTTCAAAATAAGAGGCTTATTGGCAACCCGTAATGCAAGTTAACTGTGGAAATTTCTATTGCTTTTCTTGGCCCCCGTGCACTTCCTGAGCAGCGTGTGCTGTCCCAGGTGTACCATTCTGGGCTTTGAAAGTGTGTCAGAACTTGTGCAGGGCTGAGACCCCTGGGAACCGGGAGCGGGATCAAAAGGAACTAAAAAAGAAGGTGAGGGGCTTAAGGCAGGAGCCCCAGCGTGTTAACTCTTGGTTGATTTGTTTGTTTCCTCCCTTGCTGGGTTAAAGTGTGGATTGTCAGTAAGAGATTTTTTTTTTTTAGGCACGTGGGAAATAATTTTCACACAGTTCTGAGCAGAGCTTCAAACCTATATAGCCTTGGGGGAGGTATAGGTATGCAAATATCTTGGATAGCCCTTCCAGTACATTTCAATTAGTTTGCATTGTCAACTCATTTTCCTCTTATGGGCACGTGCGGGTGCAGGCTTGTTTGGTTTATGAAATTATGAAATATTGAATAAGTCTTCAAAGCGTGTAATTGTTTCCAGGAAATATGCTTTTCATACATACTTGTTAAAAAAGAAAAAAGGCAGTAATGGATAATACTTTGGGTTTGTGCGAGCCAATGGTGTGGATTTGCTTGGCATCGCAGCTTTCAAATGATACACACTCAGCACAAGTAGATTCTTTTCTGATTACATGCGAGCACTGTGTAATAATTAAATCTTTAAATATATATATTGATTCATGGTATTGTCTTGAAGTTGCAAATAATCCAAAAGCCTGTCTGCTTCTTTAGATCAGATACCAACTGGATATCGTTCTGCAGGAGTTTGCTGAAAATGCAGTCATTTCAGAGAATCATACCTTTGAAGATGTAACCTTACGTTGCTCTCTTCCTCTAATCCACCCCTCTTGAGTGATTTATACTAGAGACTGTGCATCATAGGTTTTGTCCTGGCACCCACTCCTGCAGTGTTGCAGTGCCTGTCCACATTACCAGAAAAAGATGGCTGGGAGACAGTTTTAGAAAAAAACCCAAAAAGTTAAAACCCTAAAGAAAAGAACACACACACAAAGAAAAGAAACCCAGTTCCAGTTAGAGCAGAGGGTTTTGCTGCCAGTGTGGATGGGGCATAATTTGATTTAAATGACTTTTGAAAAACAGTTCTCAAAATTGTTCCATGCATTTTCTTCCTGGCTACTGTTGAAAATATGGAGCCGAATATTTTCTGTGATGTTTCAAACCAGTATGTTCTGGCAACCTCATAGCTGGGCCCTGTGCATTACACTCTCGTTTCCAGTTCGCTGTGGCCTGGAGTGTAACACAGCTCATGAGATGCACCAAAGTGGGAGGTCTTGTGAGGAGCCGGCAATACAAAGACCCAAGGTACAAGGAACATTTTGCTGGGGTCCAGAAGGGAGGCTGCCAGTTTTAAGGGCCTGTTTTATAAAAAGAGTTTGCTTGTAGGAGATGGAGGAACTGCGAGTGCCTTATCAGATTTTGAGTGTGTAGGCAAAGGTTGATTCCTGGGCGTTGTTAAAGGCTGGATGCTGAACTAGATCTTTTGCACCTCCCTGGGGTCAAACTTTTCTCACCAGAGGGATTTGTTTTGATGGGCTGATATTCATCATCGCTTTAAGTGTGACAACATATAGCTGCATGAAAGAACACCATGTGGATTCGGAAGCCATGACTGGGACATGAGATATTTGCTGTATCACTTCTGCTTTNTGCTGGGGTCCAGAAGGGAGGCTGCCAGCTTTAAGGGCCTGTTTTATAAAAAGAGTTTGCTTGTAGGAGATGGAGGAACTGCAAATGCCTTATCAGATTTTGTGAGCTGTGTAGGCAAAGGTTGATTCCTGGGCGTTGTTAAAGGCTGGATGCTGAACTAGATCTTTTGCACCTCCCTGGGGTCAAACTTTTCTCACCAGAGGGGTTTGCTTTGATGGGCTGAGTATTCATCATCACTTCTAAGTGTGACAACGTATAGCTGCATGAAAGAACAGCATGTGGATTTGGAAGCCGTGACTGGGACATGAGATATTTGATGTATCACTTCTGCTTCGGGGTCTCCTGTGTTTGGGGGATTGTGTGTGGGAAGGTCAGTGCAATAGCAAGAGATACTCTATTTTTAGCACCAAATCAAATCCCGGGGGTGGCTGCAGAAGTGGAAAATGTGGAACAAGTTTGTTGATCTGGCTCTAACAATACACAGCTCTCTGTAATGCTGCTGGGAGTCCTTACCAGATTGGTTTATCTACAAAGGATATCATACCGTGTTTGCTGCAAGTGAGCACAGAGCATTGTCCTTTCTCATGTCTCCTTGACACCGTTGCCCCTCAGCATGTGTAAATACCATAGAGCAGCTCTGAAGTGTGAATCCTATCAAGCCCAGAGAGAGATTTCTCGAGGTATTCCCAAGTAATCCTTGGGAGATGTTGTACAGACTTACCATGGGCCTGTTATGAGCGTTTTCCAGCTCTGCTTTCAAAGCAGTTTGGGGCAAGGGGTCTGTTTTGAGCTCAGGTTATTTCCTCTGCAGGCTGTGGAGTGGATCCTTTTTGGAGTTTTGCAGTGATGTGACCCATGACACTGGTGCCACAGTGGCCTGGGGTACCTGCGCTGCACAGGGAGCATCTACTTCTGACAAATTCTTCTTTTCCTGCTTTTTAGCTCAGACGGAGCTGTTTAATTCATCCTGTTAGTGGAATCAGATGAAATGAACCCGAAGGAACGTGATCCAGATCATAGGACTGTGTATCCTACAGGCAGCAGCGCAAGAGTCAGACTTGGGAGACATGAATCCGGGGAGGCCACAGTGAGGCAGGAACAGGATGGAGGCAGGAGTATACTTGAGGAGAAACGGAGGCAGAGGCAACTGTCTCCTGCTTGGTGATAATGAAGTGTTGATAAACATGTTTTGAAGCCAACTGTAGGTGTGGGATGAGGGCCAGGACAATGTGAGCATTGAGCTTTCAGAAGCAAATGATAGGTCAGAGACCAGAGAGGGAGTGGAGATACATGGTAAGGAGACAGTTCTTGTTTTGGCTTAGAGTTCTGAAAGGTCAGTCTTGAGAATTTTTCCTGTTGATGCATTTCCACTTGTTATTCTGGTTATTTGTGCAAGGTGGTGGGAGAAGGACTTGAACTGGGCTTGGAGGGACATACTTTAACTGTGATATTTAGGTACAGCCTGAAGTATAGGGAGAAGATGAGTGAACAGTTCAGGAATGAGGTTTATTGGTGGAAATAGGATGAAGCAGTGGCTGTTTGGAGATACTGGGGTTTTTTTGCAATTAATGCTGGTGCTGTGCACCTGCCTGACAAACCTGGATACAGGGCTCTCTGCTGTGTCTGTTTGGGCTGGACTGAACCTGGTAGCTCAGTCTGGTTACTTGGATTAGCTCTGCAGTAAAAAATCATGTTACGTGTTAGTGTGCACAGAGAGGATACGGGATGTATGGCATGGCCAGCAGGTCCAGGGAGGTTCTTCTCCCTCTGTACTTGGCACTGGTGAGACCGCTCCTTGAATACTGTGTTCAGTTCTGGGCCCCTCACCACAAGAAGAATGTTGAGACATGGTTTAGTGTTTGATAGGAATGGTTGGACTTGATGATCTGGTGGGTCTCTTCCAACCTGGTGATTTTATGATGTTGGTGAGGGCAGGGGAGATGGCTTTGGGGATTCAGTAGGTTTGATGGGGATATTGCAGATCTGTCTCTACATTTTTTTTGGAAATACGTGATTAAATTTCAGTTGTTTCTGTCCCACCTTTCACCCAGTACAGTGGAAAGAAGTCAGTGTTTCCAAGAAGCCTTTGCATACTCATTTTCCTCTTTGCATCCACAAGCAGGATGGCTTTGAAGCAACTGCAGTGACAGAACTCTGTGTGACATCTGGGAACAACAGAGCCCACTGGGGAGGGGCAAGTAGTCATTTCCTAATCAAGAGGGAGAGATTTTAGTTTGGATGTTCATATGATTATTGCACCCAGTGTGATGACTAGAATGTAAATGGTAATGTGCCATTTAATAGAAAATAGCTATCCTGTGGGCTGTTAGCAAGCATTTCCAGTGATTTAGAATGAAAAGACTTTAAAAAAATTTAAAAAAAAAAAGTAACTTAAGCCACAACAAAAAAAACCAACCCAGTCTAACTTTCTTGTTATTTTAAAAATAATACCATAACTGCCTCTCCCGAGACCAGTTACCTTTACTGAGTTGTTGTCTTTGCCAGAGCTGTTTGGTGTATGTGGGTTTATAAGGAGAAGGAAGGGTGATTGGGACAGGTGGTTTTTCTCTTATTGGAAGCGCTGTACTTTTTTTATCCAAGAAGGAGCTAGAGCAAGCCAGCCTTTGCTTGGTTGCTCTTTTCAGAAAAGCAAAGCTCTTCTTCACAATATTTATGCTACCTTGGCTCTAACATGTATGTTTGAGCTGTGACAACATCCTCACGTTAGCCAGGCTCCATTCCTGCTCCCTCGTGAGTGAACATTAGGGGAACCAGCTCTTAAGTGAAACCTGTTTAATATGGCAAAAGCTGGGAAACTAATAGATGCAGGTGTTCGCAGTATTGGTATGAAATGTGGTGTTTGTATTAGTGTTGTGGTAGCAACGGTCTTTTTAACGGTGAGATGGTAATTTCGTCCAAAGCCCCTGTTTTCAGCTGTCTTCCTTTAGAAATAACTGCTTTCAACCTGTTTCTCAGACTTGTTGCTTAACTAAGGCTCAGCTGCAGGGGGGACCAACGAGACTGACCTAAACTCTGTCTCCCTACTCAGAACTGAGTATAACAACATATCTGTAGCTAAAGCAGAACTTGTGTTTGACCTAGGTTTTTTTTTTTGAAGAATGGCGTCTTACCTTGATTTGCAGATGTCAGAAAATAGGCTTGGGCTGAAGACCTTATTTGCTTTATAGCTGTTCCCATGCTTAGTGCTCCTGTTCAATGCGAGCTCCCTGCTTGCTGTGGATCTGTCTGACTTCCAGTTGAGGGTGAGTCTGTGGCACCTTTCAGTAGCAGTTTGAGGAACCTCTTTGGAGCAAATAGACGATGTCCAGTGAAGAGAGTTACCATTAATGGCTTGTCACTAATAAAATCTTTTGGATAAGTCACACATTTTGGGTTTCATTACTTATTATGAGGCATGTTGCTGGGTTTTGACTGACTTACAGCACAACACCTCTGCTCTTTATCATCTCCATTTCTCCATGAGAAAATACATGTTGCAGAAGCCTGGCATCTCTCACCAGAGCAGTATTACACAGCTAAGCTTGCTTTTACTGTTTAAGAATCCTATTGCTGAGGTTTTTAGTCCATCTGAAATCTTTCATGTTCTTTTCAGAGTCAGTGAATTCCAAGGCAGACCCATTCACAGGCATGTTGCATATTCTTAGATATTTGAGTTTACTTTTGGCTATTCTCAAACGTTCTGGATGCAGATCAGCCTTGTTCACCAAGTGGACTTCATTGCTGTGCAAGCCTGCAAGCCTTTATCATCCACTAGTTTTATTCCCAGTGACTTAATATTTAGTTTCAGGTTACTGGGAGTGCTTGACCTAGTGCAGATCTTGGTGGAATCCCACCAAAAACCTAATTCTCAATGGACTGTTCTCTGTACTTGTGGGTTTTCTACTTCGTGTTTATCATGACACCTCACTGGGGGATCTGGTGAGCTCTGGGGTGAAGGGAAGGATACTTCCAAGGGGTCTGGCTGATGAAGTTTGGCTAATGTAATAAGTGTCATAAATGTACTCCAATATCAAATCTAACTGCCCCCCCCTTTAATGTTTATTTTAGGGAAGTCGTGTATCTGTTGGTTCTTTTTAAAGGGAAAGCAAGTGCTGTCTCTGAATTTCCGAAACAGTTTTGCTGTGGCAAAAAGGACAGCAAAAACTGAGCCCAGGTAGCTGGATATTTAAAGAAGAATTTAAGATGCTTTCTGCTTGAAGTAATAGTGATGTCCCAGACCACGGTGAGCAAGTTTGACCTGAAGAATCAAGAGAACAGGATGCTCTAGTGGAAATGTCTAAAATTCAGTGGTTTAGTCCTTCTTTTGAATACCAGAATTTTGAAGAAGTTAAATACTTCATCTCGCTCTAAATCTGTGTCCAAAAAGCTGTAGCAAAGATGATCCTGCATCCATACCTGCAAGGTGCTTCTAGTGAGGGACAAATTTCTGTTTGGAACAATGACTCTATGTCGAAAGTTTTTATCCATGCAAGGTGTATCCATCTGACTGTATGTAGTTCAGCAGTCATCCATGTCTCATCTTCACATCTATGAGGATTCATGGATTGCTTGTAAGGATCAAAGATGAATAAGGAGGAAAAGCAAGCCTATTAGTATCAGGCTTAACCGCTTTGGAGGCTTGGCGGATTTATTGGAAAAAGCCTGGGGGTTATTTAATCAAAGATGCTAAAAAAAAAAAAATCACTGGTCTGTTTCAGTAGTTTGAGATTATAGACTAATGTATGAGTTGTTAGCTGTTGCCGTTGAGGAGGCAGGAACAAAAGCACCGTACCTGATCTGAGAATAAACAGGCTCAGGCTTTGTCCATGTGTGGATGTGCCGCTTAGGTGGAAGGACTATGAACAGCTTGGAACTATGAAACAGGTACAAGATTGCTTCTGGCAGAGAAAGCAGTTTCTTCTGCAGCTCAGGAGGTAACCCTGGTGCTTTCTGGTGCACGGACTCCTGGTTCAGTTTTCTGTTTGAACAAATTCCTCCCAAGTAAGGACAATTGTTTGTTTGATGGCTACTTCAGGACTGAGCTGGATGCTGTAATCCCTCTGCTGTCCAGGTTGTACGTATCCATGCCAGGACGTACTTGCCCACTAGCTGTTTTTTATTATGCTTATGTTTGAAATGGGATTTTTATTCAAAGGTCTTGTGTTCAGTCAGCTATGACTTTACAAATCAGTCACTGTGGGGCAGAAACTTGATGCTTTTTCACTCACTGATAGATGTTTGCTTCAATTTGGAACAAAACTTATTCAGCCATTATCTTAAGGATCAGACATTCAAACAAGCAATTGGCTTTCAACAAAAAACGCTTATGAAAATTTTCTTAATTAAAAAGCACATGAAAATGACACAACTGTAAGGTTGGCATTTGACTCTCCAGGTCAGAAAGTTAAAGCCTTTTAAGGAGGTTTAAACATTCATCCTGAGTTGTTTGCATGATGGTAGGGTCATACATACCTTTAATGCACATGCCTTGGAGGGCAATCCTCTCCTTTTGGGTCCATGCAGTCAGCTGTACTGGCAGAGAATGATGCTCTGTACTGCACGTATACTACATGATAGATGTAGCCAATTGTGTATTTGATTTGTTCTGTATCTCTGATAAGTACTGATACATTCTAGCTGTATGTATTATGTCATGTAGGAGCTTCAACAGCGTAACAACAAATAGGAACGTACAATATCATCAGTTTATGGTCTCCAGGAAGCTGTGTGTAAGGAATGCTTATTCTGTCATGGTCAGATTTGCTGCTGCTTGTATACAGAATGATCCCAAATTTTTGGAATCTGTGCGATGCGCTCATGTTGGCCAACAACTGTAATCATTTTGAATGGAGTAATTGTATCTGTTGAGCTCCCGGTTTTGTAAAGTCTTATGCAGCTTTTCAGCCTTGTGATGTACAGCTTCCCTGAATTTTGAGTGTGATGTAAGAAATCTTGAGTGAAATTCTGTTCTCTGTTATGTATGAGGTCAGCCTAAATGATCTGTCTTAGCCCAAAAATAAAGACAAATTCTGTAGTCCATGCTTGCCAGCATATGGCCATTTTGCTGCTCTACACTGTGTGGAGGTTCTGATTTTGTGTGCTCTCGATAACCTTATTTAAAACTCCATTTGCGAATCCTTAAGGAAATGTGTGACTGAGGGCTTAGGTAGTTACAGATGGAGTATTATCTTAGCTAGTGATAGCAGTGTGTATCCTCTAGCTTGGGGGGAAGCAGGGTAATTTTAGCATATAGCATCTAAAAAGAAATCTATACCTGCTGTCTTCTGTAATGTGTTGTAAACTCTTCAAGCTCAAGCTTTTCAATGCTGCATCTTTAAAGAAATTCTTCCTGTCATTGCAGATATATTTGATGTTCTCTGCATTGCATTTAGAAAGCTTTGTAATTTAGCACCCGAGACACATCTCTCACTCTCTGAAGAATGACTTGGAGAGAAAGAAATTCAGGCAAAGCCTGAAGAGGTTGAAAAAAGACGAACTTCTGCAGCAGTTGCACACTTGCAATCATCTGGTGCAATTGAAATTTAAGAGCTGAATATATCCGCATCTGACCATGGCAGGGTCCAAACTTTACTGTTGACACTGGTTTTCTTTTTGGAGAGGCACACTGGCAGAGTCACGAGCATGTGGAGCCTTGTCAGCTCCCTAATCTAATAGACTGTTCTTGCCCAGACCATTGTGTGTCAGTATTTTATGTACCAAATGTAGCCAGGTTTAATAATCGACCATTTTCCCATCCTCTGCCAAACTTTTTCCCTTTTTTTTGTCAAAATGTAATGTTTGAGACAAAATGTGCTATGGTAACAAATTATATACATATTAAAAAATGAAAATAAAGATGGAAAGCAGAGTCACAAAAGGTAACGAGAGTTCAAAGTAATGTCATCTGAGCAGTTTTATTTTTTAAGACTTGAATTCAACCCCATTTTAAAATTGATTTTATTTCTGTTACATATTGTGAAAAGATTACAAAGAAATAGGTGCTGCTTGAAGGCATGGCTGTGGCTCCATATGTGTAAAATTGTGAAAGTCTTCCCTCTACAGAGCTGATGTGATCTATTTGCTTTTTAGTTACTAAACAATCACTTGTGGAGCTTTTTGGATTGTGTTTTTCTTCTGTGGAATGGTTGTCTTCAGCCAGCACCTGTTGAGGTTATGCATGCTTATTTCTAGTGACTCTATCATATAAAGTAAGTTACCAGAAAGGTGAGGTTTTAGTTGTATTTTTTAAAGGGCCCTTCTCTTGCCTTGCTGATGGTGTGAGTTGCTGCTGTCATGCACTGGGGTAGCAATGTTGAGGACTAGAGTCCTTGGAAGAGCATCTCCAGGGAGTTACTTGCCTTGTGAACACCAGCTGGAGAGGAACTCAGTTGCTGAGAATGCATTGGAATAGGGTTCCCCGGTTTCTTTGTGATTTTAATATTTAGTTAGGTTATTTCTTATCCCATGCTGGTTTGAATCTGAAATACCACAACTTGAGTAACACTTAAACACTGAAAGGAGATTGTGGAGAGGAGGGAGCTGGGCTCATCTCCCAAGTGACAGGGACCAGGACAAGAGGGAGTGGCCTCACTCTCCACCAGGGGAGGTTTAGGCTGAACACTAGGAAATTTTTTTCACAGAAAGGGTCATTGGTCACTGTCAGAGGCTGCCCAGGGAGAGGGTTGAGTCACCTTCCCTGGAGGTGTGTAAGGCATGGGTGGATGAGGTGCTGAGGGACATGGTTTCGAGTTTGATAGGAATGGTTGGACTTGATAATCTGGTGGGTCTCTTCCAATATGGTTATTCTATTCTATGATGTGACTGCGCATATGGTTTCTCCTCCCCCTGTTCCAGTGCTGTGCTGAAGTGGGGACAGATCTGTAAGTGGTCACAGTTACTTATCTGAATTATCAGTTAATCAGTGGTTAAGTAATTGGTACTGTAATTGAGTTCATTCCTCAGTTATTTAACTAGGAGATTTGTGTAAGTAACAGCAATAATTGAGTGCCTTTAACAAAAAGGCCAGAGCCTAAAATAAATGCAAAGCTTGGTGCCTAACCAAGCTGCCACAGTCCAGTTCCTCCGCAGGTTGCAGGGCACCGTGTTCTCTGCTCTGTACTTTTTCAGTCTGTTCCTAATTGTGTGTGGGGAGCTCTCCCAGGGATGTGCTTTGACACGGTCCCAGCGTTCACTGGAACTGTTTGAGTTTTGGGACTTCCCAGGATGATTAGTGTATCTTGGTGAACAATTGTCTAAGCAACTCATTAAACGGTAGCGTATCCTCTCTCTCTGTGCTCACTCCCAGCTTCTGGAGAGGCGATTAGAGGCTTGGCAGGAACTGTATGGTTATGCTCTAGATACACTTTGGATACATTATTGTCACAGTTGAGATATTGCAAGAGCCGTACTGTTCCCATCTTCACCCTAGTGAGGTACCTCTTTTGATTGTGCATTATCTGTGGCTAATTACACAGCCATTGCCGTGTGCCACCAGCCACCCACAATTCATTGTCAGCTCCTTGGGGATGCAGATGAAAAAAGGAAAGATAATGTTTTCTTTCTTCAGTCCAGTGATTTAGTTTGCCTGTTTTTTTTTTTTTTAATCCCCTGCTCCTTCAGGTAATAAAGCCAGATGGTAGCGACAAAGAAACCGAAACCACGCGTGAATCAGATGTCCCTGAGGATACGCTGGGGACTTGCATTCCTCAAGAGACAGCGAAAGGCGATGCTAAAAGTCCGGATGTCATTATAGAAGCTCAGTTTGATGATGATGATGCAGAGCATGGACAAGACCACTTCCAGGATACATTGACTGATGATGTTAAGAAACTTTCTCTGGATGGTGGTGAAAAGGGTGAGTAGATCAGATGGCTGATTTAAACTTTTATTTGAGCAAACTGTTGAAGTATTACTGTGCCTTGCTTTGCTGCAAGGTATAAAATACAGGCATAAAAGCTTAATACCTTATCGCTTCTATCCCATTCTGCTAAACTGCCTTCATCGTTTTGAATGGATATTAAGGTCTGGGTTTGATGTAGTTTTGATTGATGCAAAGTAAATCCAGGAAACAGAAGTCATACCTTTGGATTTGCAATTTGCGAGGCTGTCTGGGGACTGCTGGTTGCTGTTTAATTCAAGATGCTGCTGTAGCATTTTCCTTCGTTGCAGCTTGGCTGGCCAATCTGTGTGTCTCAGTTTGGGGATAAGAATATATTTCCTTGGGGGCAGTTAGGTTTGTTGCTGTTTTCAAACAGTCGAGTTATGAGCAACTTAAAGATTTGGTCCATTTAAAAAGAAAATTGCACTAAAACCTAAAGCCAATTATGCAATCTGTTTTGAAGGCAAACCTATTTTATTCTGAATCTGAATTCCATCCAAACCATCAAGTGTTGCTTAGGGCAAAATAAAACAGGCTCCCTTGTCCCAAACTATGCTTATGCTGCTCTTTGCATGTCCTTTCTAGTACTAAATCCTTTCCTGAAGAGCTGTGTGTTGAAAGGATTCTGACAATTGGCACATTTCGTGTGTGCCTTCAGCTGCCGGTGAAAAATTTGCCAGGGCAGATACTCTCGTGCATTCCTGGTACGTGCCAGAGTTGTCCAGAAAAGATGGCAGTAGCGTAGGACGTGCATAGTTGTTGGTCTCTGACAAATCTTGATGGTGATTGTAAAGCTGTTCTGTTTAATGCCTCGTGTTTTCCTGCGAGGTTGCACAGACCTCTGCCTATACTCTTGGTAGGCTTCCATTTTTCACACCCGTCTGTTAATAAAACTGGAAATAGCATTTGAGTGGAAGTGTAGTTTTTATGACAAAACGTTGGTTTCAGCTCATGAGTGGAGCTGCCACCTCACCGCTTTGTGATGCTGTTTCCTTCCGGGTACCTCCATAGTCTGAATTGCTGCCAGGGTATGTGAACCAACTTCTGCCTTGTTCCATTGCTTTCCAGCGTAGGGCTTGAGTTGGAAGTTACTCATCTATTCTGTTTATACACAGCTCCTTATTAACCTCATCTTTTTTGTAGTCTTAGGCTCCATGTTGCAGCTGCACACCGTTGAGCTGCCTCTTTGACTTGACAGTTCTAGATCTCCTAAAATGCTCCTGAGAGGAGGGTAATGGCCTCTTCTCCCAAGTGACAGGGGACAGGACGAGAGGGAATGGCCTCAAGCTCTACCAGGGGAGGTTTAGGCTAGACATTAGGAAAAAATTTTTCACAGAAAGGGTCATTGGGCACTGGAAGAGGCTGCCCAGAGGGGTGGTTGACTCACCTTCCCTGGAGGTGTTTAAGGTGTGGGTGGATGAGGTGCTGAGGGACATGGTTTAGTGTTTGATAGGAATGGTTGGACTCAGTGATCTGGTGGGTCTCTTCCAACCTGGTTGTTCTATGATTCTATGATCTCCCTTGCATCTCTGTTGCTTCCGATAGCAATACCAAATTAAAAATCAGACAAATGCATTCTAGTTTGACACTAGGATCCAAAATAAATACAGGCTCGAGCCAATATTGTACTTTACCTATGTAACTGTGCTTTAGTGTAAAGGCTTGACTAGAGTGACATTTCCTCATGCATCATAGTTTCTTGAGATGCTCTGGACTGACCTGTGTTGGGAGTTTATCAAGTAACCTCTTCAAATCTGTGTCATCTGAGTGTTTTTTGCCATTTAATTATGTCTTTGGAGAATATTTGTAGGGCAAATGTTGTATCAGCCTATTGTCCACATGCTTGAAATCAAACCTGTTTTTCCATTGTGGGTGCCTAAGCCAACTGTTTTCTTTTGTTTTCAAGGCCTTCTGTCCTTCACAACCCTTGTGGCTGGTGTGAATGTGCCCGTTAGATTTCTGCTGAGTTTGTATTTTTGTATTTTGCTATCGCTCCTTTTCATAGTTGCTCCAGCTTCTCTGGCCGTATAACCCATATAGATTTTTCTCTAGTTTCTTCTTGTGCTGCTTTTTAATATCCTCCTCTTTTTATGCATATGAAGTTTATGATGCTGCTTTTTCTGAAGGTGTTTTTGAGCAGCTGATGATTGCTTTGGTTTGTTTCCTGCCTTTCACATGACTTCTCATATCATCACTTATTCAGATTTTAAGTCTTGCTTGGAAAACAGCTATGGTTATCCTAGTATCAGTCTTAACTGTCATGAAAAAAAGAAAAGATCCTGCCAAATACAGCCTTCACAGGTGTAGCTCTAAATGTTTGCTTAAAAGGACCAAACACATGCTTTTGAAAGGTGGGATGTAGCCTTAGAGGGTATTTTCCAGTGGGCTTCCTAAGACCATGCACTTGAATGCGAGACTGGCATCGGGAGGCAGGATGCTTTGCAGGGTTGGACCCCACAGCAAGTGCCCTTCCCTGTGTGATGTGGGTGTCCCCTGGGAGGGCTGCTGCTGCCTGTTGAACTTTCTTGTCAAGCTAACTGCTTCTATGTTGCATCCTTTCTGCTCAGAACAACTACTGCATCGAAACATGGAGAGGTGGATGGGAGATGAGATCCCATGGAGGGATTTCTTGCTGCCCTACTAGACTGGTGCTTTATTTACTTTCCCTGAGAGCATTGCCTTGTAGAGTTTATTAGGCAGACTCATTGTATGGCGTTATACACAGAATTGAGGAGAAATTATTTGTGACCTGGACAAATAATTTATGGCCAGTACAACTCTTAAATGAAAAAATCACAGAATCACCAGGCTGGAAAAGACCCACAGGATCATCAAGTCCAACCATTTCTATCAAAATGTAGTGGACTTTCTTTTTTTTCCCCTAACACAGGGAAATCTNTCCCCCCCCCCCCCCCAACACAGGGAAATCCGAAGGTTTCAAACTGGACCAAGATGCCATCAAAGGCATCATATTTAATAAAATAAAATCAAGAAACAATCTACCATGTTCTCATGCACTTCATGTATGTATATGTGTACATCTGTGTGTGTGTGTTTGTACGTACATAAAAAGATCCATAGATGTAAAAGACCTAAACAGAGGCCAAACTAAACAAAATCCCACCACATTTCTGGGGGTGAAGAATATCCATAGCTATCCTAACAGAATCAAAAGTAAGTTTTGCTCATTCTGGTGCAAAACCCCAGAGCCATGTTACTCTAGACATTACCGGGTAGTGCTCAATTCTTTGTGCACATACACAAGCTCTGCAGATTGCTGCCTCTCGTTTGCAAGATGACTTTTGTCCTTTCTGGTGGAGGAGTAGAATTACACAAGATCTCTGTTGCTGGCCCATTTGTTCTGCTGCTGCTCATCAGAACGAACCATGAAGAATGCAAGTAGGTGTGTCGTTTGAATAAGGGCAATCTGGATCATGCAGGGAGTGCAGGCTGTTTTGATATCTTTTCTGTCCTGGCCTGTGTGCCATCCGTTGCGGTGGTTCTGTTCCTTTTCAGAGCATCACACACCCCCTCCATCTCTAGTTATACGCTAGGGCAAAGAATTTAAGGTTGGGCCTTGCTTGCAGAAGCTCTGAAGCGTGAAGCATCATATACACTGATTATAGCCCAAATTTGTGGACTGAATTCCTGATGTTATTGTACATTTGCCTTCCTATACCTGTGTGGGGCTTAAAGCAGACTGGTAGAAATTTTTATGCATGGGGCTGCAGGCTGAGACTCAGATGCTAGATCTGTCTTTGCTAAGAGTTGCAGTTTAGAGCTGTGCTTCTTGCCCTCCTCTTCCTAAGACCCAGAAGGGATGGGAGAAGCAAGAGCGAAGTCTACAGAAATTGAGACCAATCTCATTCAGCCCTAGTTCTCAGCCCGTGTACTTTTTGAAAGCTCTTGTGCTCGTAAAAGTGCATCAATCCTGCTTTGCTCAAGGAAATTTAAATACAAGTTCATAGCTGGTGTCACTATGCCAAAAGGTGTTCTGGTCAAACGAGTTTGCTCCGCTTTTCTGAACTCATCTTGCAAAGAAATTGGGTTAAAGATTATCTTCAGAGAAGCCTCTGATCTAGGAAGCAATGAGCCATTTTCCTCTTCAGCACACTATTTTACACAAAGAGCAATATTACCCGGTAGATTTTCTTCATGTTAAGTTATGGTTAGGTTATTTGAGGTAGGTCTTTTTTAGCAGAGTTGGAAATCTCTTTCTTCTTGCCTTTTCCAGCTGCGTTTCCAAGGTGTAAATATCTCTATATGGTGAGCAAGCTTTCTGTTTTCTTTCTTTACAAAGACAGTATGAATGAACACCCTGAAGAAAGTTTCTCAGCTCCCTTACAAGTGTCCTTAAACCCTCTCTGGGTTTTCTGCATTCTGTTCAAATGCAGGCAAAGAGCAAGGTGATAGCATCCTGGCACGGGTCTAAACAGTATTGTGTATAAAGAAAAGATTTGTTTTCTGTAATGCTTGATATTGATGTGCAAGTTGTCTGTGTTTTACCCTGCACCCTCAAATTCTTCTGTGTCACTGCTCTCCTGAGAAGCCATCGCCAGTCGACAAGACCTTTGCCAGGTCTGTAATTCTTTTCCTTAATTCTCATTCGCATTGACTACTGCAGCAGAGATAATGTAACTTTTATCTTATCACTTAGAACTGAGCTGTAATACATTATTTCTGTGACTTCTCACAGCAACAGAAGGATTTTCCTTAGACAATTTTAATATCTAATAAAAACTAGAAACTTCTCTGTATCCTCCCAACCCATGGGAAGTGCAGAGTGTTCCGTACAGAGTACTTTATGATGCTGTATCCCTACACAGATTTGCATGTCACATGAGTTTCAAACAAATATGAGCTGTGTCTTGTTAAATATTGGAATCAGATTACTCTGATAAAAAAAAATAATCAGCAATCGAACAGTAAGAGCTACTTGTACTGTTGAGAATGGCAGCTGTGCTCGTAAAAGTGCCTCAGCTTTTCTTAGTGAAAGGATATTCAAATCAAAGTTTGTAAAACTGTGCCGCTATGCCGAAAGCTACTCTTGTCAAACTAGTTTGCTCGGCTTTTTTCAGCTTTTCTCATGAGAGATCTTACTTTCCCAGATACACAGAGTGTCCTGCTTCCCACGGGGTGGCTCACAGAAGTCATCAAGTTGGTGAACTGGCTGCCCTGGCAGTAATCAGATTGTTGTGTTTGTTCAGGATTTCCACCTACTCTTCTGCAAATTAGAATTTGAATATGTGTATGTCTGAGGCTTGCTCACTGCCTTGACATAATGAAGTTTGAATAGAAATATCTCATTTAAAGGCAGAGTAAACTGATAGATCAGACAATTGTGAGAGGAATTGAATGGAATAGCTGATGCTTAATAGATAGTCAACCAAATTTGGGTTGGAGCAGCTGCACAACTTCCTCCTGTCTGCCTGTCTGTTCCATGTTGGCCAGGTGGAGGCTTGTTAGTCACTTTTCAGGTCAAATGTGACTGTCAGTCCCTAATTGCCCTGGGAAGGTCCGAAACTATCATCTGAAACTGCTTAGTGTTCACACTACTTCTGACCAGAGGCTGTAACTGAGTGTTTCAACAGAAGTGGTGGCATTTGGTACCTTCCCAGTGTGGTTAACTTGTTCTTTTCTCCATATGATGCTCTGGAGTCAGTGCTTAGAATGTTTTTTTTGATCCTCATAGCAAAGGAGAAAGATTTATTTATAATCTAGAGTTTAATTTCTGTTTTGCATTTCTGCACCTTCTCATGCGCTTCCGTGCCCTCTCTTGTGCTTTTGTGTGCTCTCTTCTTTTAAGCTTGACGAGGTGCCTGTCTGCCTTTTGTGTCTTATTCTGGTACCTGCAGTTCTTCTGCACTTAGTGTCTTGTATTGGTGTAGGCAAAGTTTAGGGAGATACTGCTATTCCTCTCCTTAATCACAGCTGCTAGGGAAAGGATGCTGGTGACGAGAATCTGGACCACATGCTGTCCCTCTGCTTTGCTTAGGTTCGTTCACCCTTTTATTCAATTTAGCTGCCATGAAATCTCTGACAAATTCGGAGCTCACCGACGCCACTGGCTGCTGGAAGGAATAGATGTTCTTCTCCCTGCTCTTCAGAGGTACCCGGTTGCTCTGAGTGCTTTTAAGGAGTCTTCGTGCTTCTTTCCTAGCCTGCAGCTTTCTGGAGATGGATCATCTCCGCTGCATAGCTCTTAACGTTTCTAGGCCACAGCAGAGTGAAAGCTCACCAGGAAATCTTCTTAGTTACACGGCTTTTAATAGAAATCCTTGAGGTGGAACTGTCAAAAATCGGATCGGTTTCACTCTGCTGAAGCCTGGAAAACCAGCAGAGAAGCTGGAGCTGTTTCAGCTGCTTGAGACAGCTCTGTATTAGTTTATCCCAAGTTCATGTTTGCAGGTCTCTGGATCTAGGTCTTTTGGTTGTTGCTATAACTTCTCTTAAATGAGACCATTCTTCAAGAATAAACGGTATAGCGACTTAAGAAAAGTGTTCTACTGTTATTGAACAAATTGGGCTTTATGGTTGCATTGATTAAACGCTACAGGCTGAATAAACTCCCGTTATTCTTTTGTGCCACAGCTGAAACCTGCAATGGAAGTTAATGTTGGGAAAGCTTCTTATGTTGTTCTTCCTTAGTAAGTTATCTTGACCCTCAAATGACTTCTTAAGTAAGAAAAAAAAATCACTTATGCAATTAGATAACAGGAATTAGGCTAAGTTCAGCATATTACCATATGTTCTTGAATTCACCCATATTTCTTCTTCGAGTTACAGGTTTAGGTCAAGTAAGAGAGAGGGTGTGATACTGCGACTGAATGGTGGGTGTGGAGACAAACATATTAGAGTACGGTTATTGTTAGCAGCAAGGTTTCCAGGATGAATCAAATTAGGATTCATTCAGCTAACGTATTTTCCATGCAAGAGTAAAATTGGACACACACTTGAGGAAGAAATGCACATGCAGGAAGGAAGAACATTAAGGAGATAGGCAAAATACTCAATGGAAATATTTTGGTAACGTTTTAGTTTTACTTGCTGTTAATGTAATAAAACTGCATTTATGTAGACTACAACACGGCGTGATTTTTTGAGGTTTAATTCTGTTGCAATAAAGCTTCCAGCACCCCTGTTGTTGGCTGGCAGCTTCTCAAGGACGTAAGAGGGCTGGGAGGGCTGAGTACCTGTGCTGTGGTTGTGGCTTCTGAGACAGCTACGATTTGATTTGACAGCTACAGCAGTGTGCCCAGGTGGCCAAGAAGGCCAATGGCATCCTGGCTTGTATCAGAAACGGTGTGACCAGCAGGTCCAGGGAGGTTATTCTCCCTCTGTACTTGGCACTGGTGAGACTGCTTCTTGAATACTGTGTGCAGTTCTGGGCCCCTCACAAGAAGGATGTTGACGCTCTGGAGANAAGGAAGTTTTTTACGGAAAGGGTCATTAGGCACTGGAATATGCTGCCCAGGGAGGTGGTTGATTCGCCTTCCCTGGAGGTGTTTAAGTTACGAGTAGACGAGGTCCTGAGGGACATGGTTTAGTGTTTTGTGGGAGTGGTTGGACTCAATGATCCAGTGGGTCTCTTCCAACCCGGTGATTCTGTGATTCTGTGATCTCTTGGACTGGATGGTGGCTTCCCAAAAGATCTTAAATCTTTGTTGTAGGTCAACCTTAGAAGGGTCTAAGGAAAAAAGTGACACAGTGACACTCCTATCTTTTCTTCCTGCCATATCCTCCATCCTTCTTCATGGAGGTGCCTAACAATAAGTAATTCTACACTTGGCTGCATTGCATGTGTAAGGAAGTCAGCTATACTCACATCTTCCTATTGCCTTTGCTCTGTGTTACTGCAGATGCTTCTCTCTCTTGTACACATCTGTTGTTCTGCCTTTCCTCTCCTTTTCTGAGGATCTCTTCCTGCTTGTGCATCTTCAAAAATCTTCTTGTTGATCATCTGAGTCTCCTGGTCCTTGTCTTCAGTGTGCTGTTGCACATGCAGATGTGTAGGTTCGGGTGTTTAGACGTGAACAGCTGTGACAGGGTGAGCCTGCTTAAATGAATATTCAAAATAAACATCTCCAAGGAAGTTAGTCCTGTTCATCAGAAACACAAATCTGCAGTGAGACAACTGGGGATTGCTGCACCGTTTGGAGCAGCTTTGCTTCTTGCCTGCAGAGCCCTCTTACATTGCATGTGGGAGCTGTTAGTCTGATTTTGGACAGGCTGCACATGTTAAATTCTCAAGCTATTGGCTCAACAATCTCATCAGAGTGAACTGCCTGTCTTCTCTCCATCACAGGTGGAAAGCTCTGTGTGTGGAGATGTAAATACTTACAAAATACTGCTGCTTGCACAATATTTTCCCAAGTGAGCTACTTAGAGCCTGTTTAAAATAAATATCGGTTTTGAATAGTACCTGGTACCAAGTGAAAGGGCACCTTCCTTCCTTTCTCCCTACTTTTTGGTTGGGGAAGAGAGGTTCTTCATCCTTCTTCTTCATCTGTACTGTGGACTCTGTGGGGGAGAAATCTGCCAAGGTGGGTCAGGAGAAACCCAGAGCTTCTACCTCTGTAGGTACTGAAGTAACTTTGTAGGAGCTGAAATCATCCCGTTAGGCACAGATATGTCTTAGATCCCTTTGCTTTGATCCTCAAAAAATCACATTTTTATTTACTTGGTGCCGGGAGGACCAAGTATGGTGGAAACCATTAATTCCTTCCATCAGTTTTGTGTTCTGGAGGAAAAAACAATGCCAATAAACACTGGTGACAGAGCTTGAAGAGCCCTTGTACTGTCTTCTAAACGGCAACATGTTTCTTTCTTGTTTGTTCCTAAAAATGAAGTTTGTGGCAGAATAGTGCGTTAGAACGTGTTGCATTTTGATTGGAGGGAGTTTTTATTTCCATGTCTCTTATGTTGATGCAGACATCCTTTTTGAGTGTGACACACGTTCCTTGAGCTACTTATAATAAATTGGTTTGGTTTACCTCACATTCTATATGTATTTGGTACTAAAATATAATGTGCTGAAAAAGTTCTTATTGAAGCAGACATCAGAGGCACTAAGTATCGTTACTCCATTACCAAGTAGTAGACTTTGCTACTGAAAGATTGATGGATGTGCAGGTATCTGAGCACTAAGCTCAGGAGCAGCGTTTTGTTTTCTAAAAGCTTAATATCAATCATGCCTTCAGAAGGACTTCTTAGATATGTCCATGTAGAGTAAGCCAGACAACTTTTCAAGTAGATTTTTCTTTTTCTAGCTGAAGTAGAAAACATTAAACTATTTTTTTTAGAAACTTGTTTCTTTCCATCCAGGGACAGAAATATTTTTTTTCCAGTGTGTTGTTTTTGAGATCTGAAACTGTGATATATTTTCATTTGCAAATGGATATTGCATCTTTAATTGTATTCTTTTTGGACAGAATTGCAAATTTCCACGGTGACCGATGCAAACCTAGAGAAAATAATTTTGGATCTGTCACAAGTAATCAGAATTCTAGTCTGATGGCTCTTGGTCCACCCTGGCCACCTTTTAATGTCATGGTAATTTAATTGTAAAAGGAAATTTGGGGGGCTTTAAAAAAATAATATTTGACCTAGGAGTGCCTGTCAGGCAAATATAAATGTGCATTGAAGCTGCCTAAACTGATCTCTTACAGAGAGAGACAAATTCCAAGCGTCCTGGATCTACTCTGATGGTAATAACATGACTAATTTGAGTTGCCTTTTGTATCTAGCGCCTAAATTTTTTTTCAAGTAAGACTATTACAGTTTTGGTTTGTCAGATAATCACTGAAAGGAAAACACTGAGATTATAATGCAGTTTCAGTGGATCCTAGTTGCCGAAGTGTGTTTTCACTGTAAGATAAGCTTATGAATTATTGCCCAAGCTAACATAGTAAATCTTTCTTAGCAAACATGGCTTTGCCCAGGGTGGAAATATTGAATGGTCATTGGATAACCACTACAGTAAAGGGGTCAGAATAACTCATTTTTAGTTTGGCATAATGCAAGGAGTTGTTTCTTGCTCAAAATCCTGCTCCTCTCACAAGTTACATCTCCTTTAGGACTGCCTCTGTGGCTCTGCCCTGCTGTGGGAGGTGTTTGTCTCTCCCAGTTCAGGTTTTCTAGACAACCAGTGTCTGGTGGGGCCCCAATACGTCTCCTCTCCACGCACCCACCTACCAAGTTTGTTTCCCTGGAGAGAATGTGCAATAAAAGGCAGGGACCGTGTTTAGGGGACTTGGCTACCAGACTGTCATGGTATTGCTGTCTTGATACTTAAGTTGAGATTGAGGTTTCTGTGCAGAGATTTCACAACTGAGTCAGATGGACGTTGGATCTAGGTAGCTGTCCTTTCTGAGCAGAGGGAGTTGTCACAGGGAACCCTCATCGTTGGGGCTCTGCTGTTGTAGACCTTGAAGCACCAGATGCAGCCTTGGCATTGACAGAGTTTTGACTTCCAAAGAAGCCGCTGCAAGCTAGAGAGAATTTAATACCTCTTGTCTACAGGAGTCCAGAGTTCCTTGTGTGTCATCTTCCCTGTCCATTGTTTCACAGAATCATTAGGTTGAAAGAGACCCGCATGATCATTGAGTCCAACCACTCCTATCAAACACTAAACCCTGTCCCTTAGCACCTCGTCCGCCCGTCCCTTAAACCCCTCCAGGTAAAGTGACTCAATCCCCTCCCTGGGTAGCCTCTGCCAGTGCCCAATGACACTTTCTGTGAAAAGTTTTTCCCTGATGTCCAACCTGAACCTCCCCTGGTGGAGCTGGTGGAGTTTCACAAGCGTTGCCCCTCAGTAAATATATGTGATAACCTTTTAGATACTGAAGTTGATTTAGAAGGATGAGTAGGAATATGTAGATTGCTGGAATTTTCTTCTTTCTTTCTGTTGATGGTATAGTTGCATATTGCAGACTCTGTCTGCTGGAATCTCTGATAATCCCAGAATTTTTTAATCGGATGCTGGAACTGGAGAGACCCCTAAGGAAGAAGGCACTCTCCAGCCAGCCAAAGTCTCCTGGTTGATGTTGGCTTAGAAGGGAAAAGGCAGGTTCTACCATGTGCCACATTAAGAATTAAGGTACTTTCTTGTACATGTAGTGGGTTTCATAGAGCTCAGCTTCAGCAGGGCTGGGAGAAATGCCGTAGCCCTGCATGTTCTTCATCNAAGAATTAAGGTACTTTCTTGTACCTGTAGTGGGTTTCATGGAGCTTGTTCTTGCATGTTCTTCTGGGCAAAGGAAGTCACGATCTTTCATGTGCTGTGGCTGCCCATGACAGCTCCCTCATGGTGCTTCTCCCCTTTCGCATGTGTGTACATGATGCCTCCCAAGGATGCCACTGCTGGCTCTTCTTTTTTGGCAGGGAAAGCTGCTTCTGTGAAAAAATGCAAGCAACTTTTTGGAGAGATGGGAGCTGGAAGGCAAAGTGGAAAGAAGGCAGTACTAACAAGGCCATGCTCCTCGTGTGGCTCCTGGTGCTTTCTCATTCTTACCTGCTATGCCTTGAGTTGGTGCTATCATTCTGCCTAATTAGCGAGTGCAGATCTTTTTTCCCCCCAAACACATTCAGATCTGGTTTCCCCTACAACCAGTTTGTGTCTTTCAGTGGAGGAGAGTTCACTCCAGCGAAGCCCTGAGCAGGTGTGCCTGAGCCTTTGGAAGGCTACCAACCTCCCCTTGCTCTCTGCCCCTGCCAGGGTTTCTTTGTCTCAGATCGTCCTGTTCTTTGTCCTGCCCTTTATGGTTGGCACACCATAAACCCATGACTATTAACTGATGACTTCAAAATTTATAAGGAAAAAAACCCGGCTTCTTGCTTTTGTTCTTTACTAACTGGTTCTCTGGTATGTCCTTTAGCTGGCAAAGATCTTAGAGGAGGTAAGCAAATGAGGTGTGTAACTCGGGTATCTTCACTTTTTAAACTGTTTATAAGTGTCTGAGCAGTTTTTTTTTCCCCAGCTTGTTTGTCACTGTGAAACTCTGGGCGATGTTATCCCTTAGTAACCCCAGTTGTGGCAAATCTGAGTTCATTTCAGTAGAGTAAAAGAGAAAGAGTTTGCTGCTGCTGCTTCTTATGCTGCTTTTTAAAGGAAAGCAGATTTTATTTAAACCCCTGAGTATCTTTCTTTTCTCCTCTCAGCTTTGTCGGCAAATCAGTAAAGATAAAACGAATGTCACTTAGATTCTTCTGAGAGATGATCTCTGGGAGAGGTGAAGTCTGAAGAGCTTTGTATCAGAAGGCAAAGCTGGGGATAATTAGTGGCATATGAGAATGGGAGTTTGTCATTAGAGCAGTAGCTGTCATTGTCAGACGACCGCTGGGGTAGCGTTGCCCGAAGGCAACCGAGGCCGCTGGTGGTGCCAGGACCATCTGTGAATGTGCCCTCCTGACAGTGCTGCACAGCTGTTATCCTCAGGGAACGCTGCCGCTCCCCGCTGCCACCCCGGCTCCCCCTGGGTGCCATCCCCCAGTGCCCTGGCACTGCTCGGTGCTGCTGGTGGCTGCCAGCCTCCCTTCTCACAGCCCGACCCCGTTCCATCCATCATGTCACCAGCAGCCTCCATCAAGGGTCCCTGCGGGACAGATGGGTGTCACCAGGGGGCCAGGGGCTGTGTGTCACTGCTGTTCTCCGGGAAGCTTTCTGGTACGCGTGAGCACCGTTGGCCTGCTGGAGCACGGTCTTTGGTGAAATGTTGCTTTATCTCTGTCTTCTAAGGGAAAAAGTGACAGCTACGTCCCTTGAAACTTACACTCAGTGCCACAGTCTTTCTTGAAGAAAGCAAAATTTCTTTTAAACGCTCAGGGCCTGATTTCTGCCCATGTGCTTGAGATTGATGCGATTGCCAGAGTAGTGGAAAAAGGCAACCAGCTTCCACGAGCCCTTCAGAGAAGGGCATGTGGATGTTTCCATCCAAAAACTGCAGGTTCTCAGCAGGGATATGGCTTAAGAATGGACTGGTCCCAGCCTTCTCCATGGCAAAGATCNTCAGGTATTTGTAGAGAGTAATGAGGTAGATGCAGTAGATGCATTCAGTGTGCCAGCCCTCTGTAGCAGATACTTCCAAACTTAGATACTTGAAAACTGCAAACTAGAAATCACTTGATACCTTATTTAGATACTCTCAATATCTGGTTGAGAAATCTTAAGGAGTGTGAGCTGTTTGTCACATACAGCAATTACTCTCTTAAAACTTCTTCATAATCCTGGTTTACAGCTGAAGAGGGTCGGCTTAGTAGATCTGGTTTCAGTTTCAGAGATAAACATGCAATTTGTGAGCTTGCACAATGTTTTTAAAAGGAATAAAGTATTAAATGAATGCATGTACTTAAAGGACTACTTATATAATGTTAATGACTTCAGCTAAGAAATACCAGGAAATTCATGTAGTTCTTAGTATTTAATACACAGAATGTGTTTTCCACTGTTTTGTTTATTATGGCTGGTATGGTTCTACGTGTCAAATTGGAATTTATTTTGATTTTTATTGTTCTTCAGCAGATCTGCATGGCAAGTGAACACATATCTGCTCTCTGTGGTAGTCTGGAGAAATAGTTGCTTCATGCTTGGCTATTCTAACACTTGAGAGATGATCTTTTCTAATAAGCCTACTACATGCACCTTGTATTGTAGTTTACAGCAAAAGCCCAACACAGATTTGTCACAGAGATGTCCTACAGTAACTGTTTTATTTGTTTCATGCAGGAAAGACTGTTGGGATTGGCGATGTGCACGGAACAAAGCAAGATGATGGACCCAAGGTGAATGATCCCAGGCTCCTCCCAGATAACTGTCTTCAAAGGACAGCCAAGGTAACTCTGGAGTGTGACAAGCAAGCATGTATGTGCTCCCAAAGGCTGAAGGAGACCAGCCCTGACATTCCTGTAGTCTCCATCTGTTGTTCCTTCAATCTCATTCCCCATTTCAAAAAGAGCAATTGTCCAATCTGATAAAAATCAAGTGTCTTGTTATTTTTACCAATTATCCTAGTTTAAATTCCCTTTGTTTGTTACACAGAATTACTTAACAAGGTTCAGGAAAAAGACTGGATACTAATATGAGTGTCAGGATATCCAAAGTTGTCAGAATTAATTCTTACAGACTTTGGAAAAGCCACTAGTGCTGTTGGTTCAAGATCTGAGTCAGTTTCTGAATGTTAAGAGACCAGAAAAGGACTCCTGGGTCAGGTCTCTCCATGTCTTGTGCAGCCTCTGATTCTGGTCCCTCTTCTGGACTGGGCTGCCCTCTGGTCTCATCCAGCATGGCAATTCGAGCACTCAGAATCACACAGAGGTGCAGCTACTGAAACCTTCTGGAAGGACTGTTCTGTATATGCTTAGGAAATTGGCTCTAATACTTCTGTTATCCAGTGATTTATTATGGTCTACAAAAATATAGCCTGGATGAACACCTCTCTGGAACAATTATTCAGTGATATTGTAATTTATTATTCTTTTCAAAGCCATCTTGTATAAAGGTAAAATAACCCCTAACTTCAGAAAGCACAGAGAGGAGGAGAGAACTGCCAAATTCCCCACAGCACATCCTTTCCTGTGGTTAGTGTTGGATCCGCCAGCGGCACCGTTTTTGGACTGGCCTGTTCTGTGCTGAATGTCGAAATCAGAGGCTGAGGATACAAATGAAAGATTTTACAGGAGTTGCTTGTATGTTGTGGCTAATTCCCTGCATTTGGAAGCATCTGCTTCTTGTCTGGTTTTGTTCTGTAATCAAGAAAATTGCTGTAGAGAGCGAGCACTTGGAAGGCACTTAGCTCTTCCATAGCCATGAGCAAGATGGCAAGGAAAATGCATTGTAAATAGGTCCTCGGTTAAAAAATGCACACATACACACACACACAGAGGGAAAACATGATATAGGTCTTGTGATTTTTCCAGTTATTCTGCTAAGCCTCTGTGTATCCCTGTTCTGTTAAAGAAAATAGCTTTCTCTGAAGGCATTAACTGTAGAAACCTCTGCCTCTTCCAGGTGGTCTATATTTTGGAAAAAAAGCATTCCCGAGCAGCTACAGGCTTCATCAAGCTTCTGGCAGACAAGAACAGTGAACTCTTCAGGAGGTGTGCCATGTTCTCACCTGTGGACCACAGAGTGCCCAGGGCCTACGTGTCCCTGGCTGATTGCCCTGCAGACTTTGTGACCAGGCCAGAGGATTATTCGAATACACTCTTCATCTGTCGCATAGTGGACTGGAAAGAAGACAGCAACTTTGCAACAGGGTATGTGGCTGCCTTTAGAAGTATAGATGGCTGAGATTTCTAGTCAGAGTTCTTGGTTTCACTCAGTTTGATATGTGCAATAGAGACAGGAATCTGTTAACAAGATACTTGTCTTGTAGCCCTCTGGTATTTGATGGGTAGGCTGTGGTGAGGCTAAGGGTAGCTCACTGCTGCTTAATCTCATGGCTACATATTGCTAGTTTCTTTCAGTGCTTGCTTCAGGGTGCTGGCACAACACAGTGTTAAAGAACGTATGATATCTGCTCAGAAGGGCTTGAAGTCTAGAGGGAACATGCACAGGTACTTAGCGTGACCAGCGCAAGCACTGTGGGGTGCTGGCCTCTTTTGATCTTCTTTCCTTTTAGCTAAGTACACAGTGTGTGGGCATTTCAGTTCTGCCAGAGGAAGATCAGTAGATGTGAGGCTCATCTTTGGTTTTTTAAATATTTACTGATAAAAAGCCAAAGGAAGGCAGAGTTTTAGATTTGCATTGCTTCAAGGAAGTATGCTAGAAATCAAGGCGAGATTCATTCATTCCTGAAGCAGCTGAGAAGGGTGTTGCGTTCTGTTTTAGGAGGCATTGTAAAGCCATCATTGTCCAGTTCAAGTTGCAAGTGCTGCGATAAAGAAGGAGATTTTAAGCTCGGGTTACACAAATGACCTGGGCTGGATCCAAACTGGAAGCTTATTTTGCCTCTCCATGAGGAAGATCCTGTAGTTTTCAGCGTTTTCATTCTTTTCTTGGGAACAGTCACGGTGTGCCAAGCTCTTACCTGGAGAGGCCATGCTGTTTCCTATTGAGTGGGTCTCAATAAGAAATGATGGGCATTGATAAATCTATTCAGTTATCTTGGGGAAAAGCCAAATAGTCCTTTTTTTAGTTGGTGATCCAGAGTAGGTAACTCTGACCTATGGCAATGCTGTAGTCAAATTTTGCGGGTGATGTTGATCTGGATGTAAACTACAGCATGTGTAGTAGTGGGAGTTGGATGTAAAGCCACTTTCCTCTGCCCCTTGCAGAGGTGTTCTGATGGGGTAGCACAACTGACCTACAGTATCAGTACCATGGGTTCTTGAGTCCTCAGCTCAAACTCCTGGTAAAACTTAAAACTTAAGTAAGACTTTTTCTTTCAAGTAAGTTTGTTGGCACAGAACTATCAGCCCTAGAACTAAAAGTAAACTAAACTCAAGTCCCTGTTGCCCTGAGTTTGAGTTCATTATCACTTGTGGCTGATTTGTGTGCCCAGTAAAAGCAAGTTTCACGTGTACTCTTTGAGAGCCACATGAGCTGTTAAGTCACTCAGTATTTCCTCGCTAAACTGCAGTGCGTGAACTGGAGCGGCCTCCCTTGGAGGCCCACTTAACTAGGGGCTGGCTGTGCTGTGAACTTCACTATGACTAAATTTCTTATTGGCAGAGTTTTTCTTTGACTTCTTTGCCTCCAACAGAGAAAAGACTGGAGGGTGATTGTACTGCTCGGCTTCTTTTGAACAACACCCCTTCACAGCAGAAATGGAGGAAATTAGGAGGGCGGGCTAGTGCCTTTTTTCATCGTCTAATGCGTATTTCTTTAATCTGTGCTTCTGATAGCATTGTTATACCTTCATTTGGCTGTTTCAGTAGTTTCCAAGATGTAACTGGTGTTGTCAGGAAATTAGACATACACGATTGTCTTTATACATAACTGTTTCCTCTGGGACTGGATTGCACTTCAGGTGCCTTGTGGAGACGGGAGTATAAAACCTTGGTGACCGATTTTGCTTTTAACTAAATACATGCATGTTTACACGCTGAAAGAAAAGGAAACCTTTTGAAGGTCCCAGAAGTTCCTGCTGCTTTTGGGCTCGTTTACAAGCTATGTTAGTAGGTATAGCCCATCTGAAGGAGAGATGAGCAGGTGATCCAGAGCTAGTTGCATGCTTGTATTTGAAATTTCCAGTGCATCCTTTAGTGCTGCCCCCAGACTTCATGATACCGCTTTGGCAGCACCACCATCATTTCGAAGGTGTCTGGACTGAAGAGCCTGTCGGTCATCACTCTGCACTGTCTAAGTCTTTTGGAAGTGTGACAAGAGGAGCTCCCTCTGTTCTTGGCGTTCATTTCCCTGGATGCTTTTGGTGTTTCCAGGCACTCTCCATCCTGCAGCTGAACTCCCCCAGGCTCGTCATGCATCTTCCTCAGCTTTTCTTTTCCCCTTGGGAAGTTCAGTGCCAGGTTTCCAACCACAGTTCACAGCACGTTCTGGCTTTTCCAGTGACCGCGTGTCGCTGGAGCGGTGGGATGCCCTAGGCAAGAACTTGGTGGTGACAGTGACCACTTAGGGTGGTCACCTGCACAGGGACAACCTGACAGTCCCTGGAGGTCTCCGTGGGGAGGGGGGGGCAGTGTTTCTGTGTCGTGATTGCCACCTGGTGGTCACCGATGAGACACGGTCCCCTCTGAAGGCCACCCTGTCACCCCTGCAGTGTTGGAAAGGGCAGGGAGGAACTAATGTCTCCACGTCTTGCTGGTGATACCTTGTGTGTTGAGCTGTTGTGCTCTCTCCTGCATGAGCAGTGACTTTATTGTGGCAGTGAAATGCCACTGAACTGTACCTGTGTCAGGTTGCAGGTAAAGTAAAATAGCTCCAAAAGAGTCTCCTTTTCCAGATAAAGTACTAATGCCATATAGAGCTATTTTCTGAGGACCTGTTTTGGTGTTGGAGTCTAAGGCTGTCTGGAGAATTAGACCAGACATCTCTGCAATTTCAGAGATGGTTAAGGTGGAGTCCGTTTTTGTTTGGGTTTTTTTGCCCCCACATATGATGATGGATGAGACTGCTTAAAAAAAATAATGTAATAGTAAAATGTTGAATCACTGACTCCCTTTGTGCCACTTGAGGCTGTTCTAGCTCAGGGCCTTAGATACCGGTCTGTCAAGGTGACAAGATTCATCAGAGCATTTGCAATAAAGTGAAACATTGCAGGATGTTCTTTCACTTGACGCAATTTCCAAAGCTGTCCAAGTGACTTGAATTCCATTAATCTCTGGCATTTTATACTGGTTTTTGTGTTTTGGTTTTTTTTTTTGTAATTCATGGATGTGTTTGATGTGAGGAGAAATGACTGGATACCTTGAGCAGGTCACTGTAAGGCTTGAGGAAAGGTCTGATCCCTAGGCAGTGTGCTCTGTTGGGAAAACACCTTCTTGCAGGTGAGACTGTCTCTCAGGAAAGCTGCTTTCCAGGGAGGTTATTCTCCCTCTGTACTCAGCCCTGGTGAGACCGCTCCTCGAATCCTGTGTTCGGTTCTGGACCCCTCACCACAAGAGGGATGTTGAGGCTCTGGAGAGAGTCCAGAGAAGAGCAACAAAGCTGGTGAAGGGGCTGGAGAACAGGCCTGATGAGGAACAGCTGAGAGAGCTGGGGGTGTTTAGCCTGGAAAAGAGGACGCTGAGGGGAGACCTCATTGCTCTCTCCAACTCCCTGAAAGGAGGTTGTGGAGAGGAGTGAGCTGGGCTCCTCTCCCAAGTGACAGGGGACAGGATGAGAGGGAATGGCCTCAAGCTCTGCCAGGGGAGGTTCAGGCTAGACATTAGGAAAAAATTTTTCACAGAAAGGGTCATTGGGCACTGGAACAGGCTGCCCAGGGAGGGGGTTGATTCACCTTCTGTGGAGGTGTTTATGGGATGGGTGGATGAGGTGCTAAGGGACATAGTTAGTGATTGATGGGAATGGTTGGACTTGATGATCCAGTGGGTCTCTTCCAACCTGGTGATTCTATGATTCTATGGGATGGCCCCACCTGCACTCCGATAGCCCAGCAACTGAAGAGAAGGAGCTTCATGGTGTGGAGTGGAGCCAAACTGCGCTCTTGGGTGCTGAGTGTTCCTGTTTCACAGCTCTGTGTCTCTGTAATGCTCAGCCCTGCATACACATTGCCTTCTCCTCTGGGACCTTTGGGCTTTATCAAGCCTGTGTAGCTCTCTCTGCAAGTTCTAGGCCCTGGGTGGTGGGAGCAGACAGGTGACCTTCCTCGCTGTCCCTCTTCACCTATACAAGCTTACCCTAGGAGCAATGGATTCTCGATGTGTAAGATGTTCTCCAGCTGCTGAAAGAAACCCTCCATGTAGGATGATTCTGGAGAAGTCTGCTCCAGGAGAGGCTGAGTAAGGTTGCTAAGTTCCCATGGAAGTTACTTGCTCCCATCTGGGAGCCTGCCCAGCTTTCCAAAGGAAACAGGCCTTATGTAATCATGCTTTGTCTTTTTTGAGAGTTCTTATCATGTAACCTTTGAACACATTGACTGGTTTCATCTGAGTCTGGGGAGTGGAGAGGGCTTGAATGTTTGTAGAAATGGCTGCAATCAGTGTCACCGTGACGGCGAAGATGGCAGCGTGAGTGTGGCTTTGCCCCAGGCACACGCATGAGAGGTCAGGCTCCGGTGAATCTACAGCTCAGCGCAGTTCAGTGATCTTGCCCTGGAGGAATACCCTGTGCTGCACGCTGCCCAAGTCCCCGACCTCAGCATGTTCCCATCAGTGCACGCTGCCACTGTCTCTGACATCAGTCCAAGGGTATTCAAGGAACCCTCCAAGGTGCTTTAACGCTCCCCCATCAACGTCACAGGAAAGAAATGTTTACGTCTGTAACCATTTTTTTTTTACCTTTTAACATTTTTTTTTAAAAGGCGATATGCGCAAGCCGGGGTGTCATAGACACCGTGACTCCCTGGGAGAGAACGTCTGACTGCCGCTGGGCCCTGTGCCTGTTGTTGTTTATAAGCCTCTTGAACTATTCTTGCTACCCTTGGTGGCTGTGGAACCCCATGAGTGGTTTTACAGCCCGGGTGTTACTCCAGGGCCATTGGTGATCCTATATGTGTTACCTTTGATCACATGCTGTCCTGTCAGATTTTGCTCTGATGCAAGTCATCATGTCTGCATGACTGTAGCGTGGCCCCAATTAAAGTCAGTCGTACACTTTTTATTTCAAGGTACTTGGGAAATGTTCCCTGGAACACTGTAAATCAAATGTTAATTACTATTAAAAAAATATTAGTCCTATATCAAACCTCCGAGTAAACCCCTTATGGTTCATAATCTAATTTCAGTAAACGGATCAAGAGAACATGGGTTTCAAGACTGAGCTGAAAAGCGCGCTGGCATTCAGAGGTGCTTTCCATGACTTGTCCTGCAGACGTCCAGCTGCCCTCCTGGTGCACCTCCCAGCTCTGCCCTTCCAAGAGAAGGGGCACTTGAGGCTCAAGCTCTTGCCATTTAATTTTGATAGGGTGATATGCCCTCTCTTTTCCTCTTTTTTTTTTTTTTTTATTGATCCATCCTTGGTGGTGCTGGCGGGCCTGCAGGCACATGGGCCCATCCTTGCTCAGCCTCCCAGCTCTGCAACAGACATTGGAAATGAAGTGGTGATTTCTCTGGTTTATTGTTACTGCTGAGAGAGAGGGAGATAAAACTGATGCCTCGTTTATTTACATTAAAATAAGGATCAGACTGGGACCAAGCTGCAGGAACAGAAAACTCTGCTTCAGTGCCAAACGTGCACATATTTCTGCCATACAGTTTGTACATAAAATTGAAACAATGAAGGGAAGTATCTTTTATCCTTGTTTTCATTTTTATTTTAAAGCTAGGCAATGTGAACTCTAAAATGTACCACGCCACGAAGCCCACAATCCTTTCCAGCATATTACACGATGTGACAAGTTTATTACGCAGCCCTTCCCGTTGCGAGGAGAGATAACTTTGCTCCCATAAAGAAGATAGACTTGCTTGCGCCACGCGGATGGGGTTTGTTCTGTGGGTTTATGGCACATTTGAAGCCCTGAGAGCATTGCGCTTGTCTAAATGACAAGTGCACTATTTTGGCCCCAATTTAGGAAAGTAATTAGTGCCTGTTCTCACTCATTGGAATTAAAGCAGAAGGATCAATATAATGATTGTGTATTTTATGCAGTGGAAAAACGCTTATTAGAGTGGCTGGTTTTGTACCGTGTTATTATGCCTCTCTTTTGTGTCATATTTTGATGGATTTGCTTTAATTTCAGTTGTAATTTTCTTGGGTTGGGAACATTATCTCTGTTGGCTGTAATGTCCCATTCACCCTAATGACAGTGCTTTAAAAAAAACCCCTGAATTTACCCCTGTGTACTGCAGAGCATCTGGGGGTGAGAAAGGGGGCAAGGGAAGCCAACATGCGACACAGGTTTTCATGCACTGTTTGTACCCGGGCAGGGTGGGAACACACGTCCCACTCCTGTGGAGTCCCAGTTTGGGTGCTGTGTCCAGAGCTGAGCACTGGTTTGACACCAGAGCTCTCGGACAAATATGTACTGGGGTTTGCACTGGAGCAGATGGAAATTTCTCTAAGCATAATAGAGCAGCAGCCTCATGCACATGTGTGCGGAATAGTTCATCAAAGACTATTAGCATGTGGGGGACAGTTTCCACTGTCCATGTCTTGCTTCTAGATAGTTGGATCCTCTCCAGTTGATGCCTGGTTCAGAGGCTTCTACTTAGCTAGGAAAGGATAGACAGACTCCTGGGAGCATGTTGAGGCTCTGGAGCGAGTCCANGAGGCTGCCCAGGGAGGTGGTTGATTCACCTTCCCTGGAGGTGTTTAAGGGATGGGTGGATGAGGTGCTGAGGGACATGGGTTAGTGATTGATAGGAATGGTTGGACATCATGATCCAGTGGGTCTCTTCCAACCTGGTTATTCTATGATTCTATGAAAGGGCCTGGAAAATCTTTGGAAAGACGATCTGTGGGCATATCTGTGTGTGCAACTCCTGTAAGGAAGTCAGTAGGAGTTCCTCACGTCCTTGTCTTCATAGAGCATCAGTTTGCCCAGGCAGAGATGCGTATCCTTTGGGATGGAGAGCAGTGTGCTAAGCTCTCTGGGAGCTGTCGTCTGCAGAGCTGTCTGGGATCTGGTGAGAATGCGTTCTCTATCTCAGGTATGAGGGATGATTCACCTTCTTCAGTGGTGAGGAGAGGAAGGAGGATCTCAAAGGGAACCAGCCATATGTAAAGCTAGAGTTGCCTGTGTGGAGGGCTGTGCTTTTCCTATCCCTGTTGCATGTGCTTTTTTGTAAAATTTGATGCTTTCTCATCTCTGCCAAAACCCAACAATATAAAACGTCTCTTTAAAATGTGATGCACGAAACAGCCCAGGGTACTGTCTGCCTGGTGTTTTGCATCTCCAGCAGACATAAGTCATGATATGGTCTGAATTCCTACTAGGTCCTCTGCCAAAACTCAGGAAGAAGTGAATATGTCTGAGAGCTCAGCAACCTCTCTGCAGGGACAGTAACAACATGACAGTAGTAATTATATTATACACTTTTTAAAAAACATCCCTTTCTTTCTTTCTGCAGGCAGTTGGCCAAGAGTCTTGGGCAGGCTGGGGAGATTGAGCCGGAAACGGAAGGGATCCTGATGGAATATGGTGTGGATTTTTCTGACTTTTCCCCTGAAGCCCTGGAATGTCTTCCCCAGAACCTGCCCTGGGTTATTCCATTGGGAGAGCTGGCCAAAAGAAGAGATTTAAGGTAATGACAAAAAGCATGGTCTGACGCGCCTTCTTGGGTTGGTGCAGAGATGTTGTGTTTTGTTTGCTTTGCTTTGCTTTCATCACACTTTGATAAGGCACTTGACTTTGTTCCATGCACCATATTATGTGTTACCTGTGCTAGCAGGGAAAGAAACGGCTTCTGAAAGTACCCACAAACCTAAGAGATCTGTTATTTGGAGAAATATTTTGTGAGGCAATGAGACTTTTTCTCAAAAGAGCTATTGAAAACTAAAAATTTGGTGTTTGGCAACTAATCTAAAAGCTTTATGTTTTTGTCTGGAATATATTACGTATTTTAGTGGTAGTTTTATAGCAGAGATCATCTGAATGCCTGGCAGATCAAATGCTCTTGGACATTGTTACTTTGAAACTTAAGTGCAGGTAGAGACTGTCCTGCGTTTTCCTGTCTAGTCTCAACATTTTCTTCTCTTCTGAGGAGTTGGTGTCGTGTGAAGTGTATGACAGCTCTTGACGAGGTTAGCAGCTAGCAAAGGCAGCCCCTCCCAGTAGCCTGGCAACTTTCTGCTGTCCACCTACCTCGCATTACCCACCCCTGTAAAGTAGTGATGCTCCCACTAGCTTTTGGGATCTACATGGTCTGTTGGTTGGTGAATACTCTGATGTTGCTGGTCTACTCAAAACTAGTGGGTTTGCTGCACTTCCAAGTGTCAGATTTCAGAGATGTCTTCGCTAGAAAAGATTTAAAGACGATAGAAATTCGTTTAGAACCTCACTTTGCAATAAAGGAAGGTGCAAGAAATACAACCAATAGATGCATTGCTAAGGTGACACGCAGTGTTCCACTTGCACCTTTGCTTATGCTGGAGCATCCTGTCCCACTTGGCAAATCCATTGCTTTCTTGCATATTGCTGAGGTGAAACAGCCCCATGAGCCTGATTCCTCAGGTGCTGTGCTGGTACAAGCACCTGCACGTATATAGCAACCTCCTCTCCCTCTTACTTTATTATTGGCATGGACGTTACCGATCTGAGTATGTAAGCTGATAAACTGCAGTCATTTGTATCTGTACATGGACTCCAGATGTTACTTTGGACCTAATCCTGCACTGTAGCCTGCGACCTTCTCACTGCGTAAGCTTTGCTGGATTTCAGTTGTCATACAGTGGAATAATTCAGGAGAGAATGTCACTCCTGATAGACTAGTGGCAGCACTCAAATACCAAACTGAGACTGGAGCCTCCAATTGGCTTAAAAAAAAACTCTACTGAAAGCTGCAGTTCAGAAGTCGCTGGAAAGTGCTTCATTTTATATTCTTGACTACATTTCTGTAGCATTCTCTTTTTTTTTTCTGAACCTAGTTCTTTCAAGCAAATAAAGAGCTTGACTTGTCTCCAATCATACAATCCGTTTTGGAAGAAAATTCCAAGTGNGTCTCTTTAAAATGTGATGCACGAAACAGCCCAGGGTACTGTCTGCCTGGTGTTTTGCATCTCCAGCAGACATAAGTCATGATATGGTCTGAATTCCTACTAGGTCCTCTGCCAAAACTCAGGAAGAAGTGAATATGTCTGAGAGCTCAGCAACCTCTCTGCAGGGACAGTAACAACATGACATTAGTAATTATATTATACACTTTTTAAAAAACATCCCTTTCTTTCTTTCTGCAGGCAGTTGGCCAAGAGTCTTGGGCAGGCTGGGGAGATTGAGCCGGAAACGGAAGGGATCCTGATGGAATATGGTGTGGATTTTTCTGACTTTTCCCCTGAAGCCCTGGAATGTCTTCCCCAGAACCTGCCCTGGGTTATTCCATCGGGAGAGCTGGCCAAAAGAAGAGATTTAAGGTAATGACAAAAAGCATGGTCTGACGCGCCTTCTTGGGTTGGTGCAGAGATGTTGTGTTTTGTTTGCTTTGCTTTGCTTTCATCACACTTTGATAAGGCACTTGACTTTGTTCCATGCACCATATTATGTGTTACCTGTGCTAGCAGGGAAAGAAACGGCTTCTGAAAGTACCCACAAACCTAAGAGATCTGTTATTTGGAGAAATATTTTGTGAGGCAATGAGACTTTTTCTCAAAAGAGCTATTGAAAACTAAAAATTTGGTGTTTGGCAACTAATCTAAAAGCTTTATGTTTTTGTCTGGAATATATTACGTATTTTAGTGGTAGTTTTATAGCAGAGATCATCTGAATGCCTGGCAGATCAAATGCTCTTGGACATTGTTACTTTGAAACTTAAGTGCAGGTAGAGACTGTCCTGCGTTTTCCTGTCTAGTCTCAACATTTTCTTCTCTTCTGAGGAGTTGGTGTCGTGTGAAGTGTATGACAGCTCTTGACGAGGTTAGCAGCTAGCAAAGGCAGCCCCTCCCAGTAGCCTGGCAACTTTCTGCTGTCCACCTACCTCGCATTACCCACCCCTGTAAAGTAGTGATGCTCCCACTAGCTTTTGGGATCTACATGGTCTGTTGGTTGGTGAATACTCTGATGTTGCTGGTCTACTCAAAACTAGTGGGTTTGCTGCACTTCCAAGTGTCAGATTTCAGAGATGTCTTCGCTAGAAAAGATTTAAAGACAATAGAAATTCGTTTAGAACCTCACTTTGCAATAAAGGAAGGTGCAAGAAATACAACCAATAGATGCATTGCTAAGGTGACACGCAGTGTTCCACTTGCACCTTTGCTTATGCTGGAGCATCCTGTCCCACTTGGCAAATCCATTGCTTTCTTGCATATTGCTGAGGTGAAACAGCCCCATGAGCCTGATTCCTCAGGTGCTGTGCTGGTACAAGCACCTGCACGTATATAGCAACCTCCTCTCCCTCTTACTTTATTATTGGCATGGACGTTACCGATCTGAGTATGTAAGCTGATAAACTGCAGTCATTTGTATCTGTACATGGACTCCAGATGTTACTTTGGACCTAATCCTGCACTGTAGCCTGCGACCTTCTCACTGCGTAAGCTTTGCTGGATTTCAGTTGTCATACAGTGGAATAATTCAGGAGAGAATGTCACTCCTGATAGACTAGTGGCAGCACTCAAATACCAAACTGAGACTGGAGCCTCCAATTGGCTTAAAAAAAAACTCTACTGAAAGCTGCAGTTCAGAAGTCGCTGGAAAGTGCTTCATTTTATATTCTTGACTACATTTCTGTAGCATTCTCTTTTTTTTTTTCTGACCGAGTTCTTTCAAGCAAATAAAGAGCTTGACTTGTCTCCAATCAGACAATCGGTTTTGGAAGCAAATTCCAAGTGCATTTCTTACTTTTATTGCTGAATTGTTGCACTGGGACTTATCAAGGTGATAACAGTTTTGCAGTTAAGCCGTTTAAATCCCTCTCTGCCCCTTCTCGACCACAGNTTTTTTTTTTCTGACCGAGTTCTTTCAAGCAAATAAAGAGCTTGACTTGTCTCCAATCAGACAATCGGTTTTGGAAGCAAATTCCAAGTGCATTTCTTACTTTTATTGCTGAATTGTTGCACTGGGACTTATCAAGGTGATAACAGTTTTGCAGTTAAGCCGTTTAAATCCCTCTCTGCCCCTTCCCGACCACAGTGCGCACTACAAAGTAGATTTCCTTTTGATCCTCTCAAATATAAACATTTAACAGTCAAGGTTTTTAAGACAATTATTTGAGCTTTATTTACTAATCCTTTTAATGTCAACTGCCACACTGCTGACTAGCTAGTCTGTGGGCTAAACACATACAGAGATAGCATGAGACTTCTAGTTATGGAAAGTAAAATACGGATGAGTCTTTTTGTTTCTTCACAGGGAGAGGTTTGTCTGCTGTGGTGGGTTGACCCTGGCTGGATGCCAGGTGCCCACCAAAGCTGCTCTCACTGCCCTCCTCAGCTGGACAAAAGGTTTTGTAGGTTGAGATGCAGACAGGAGGGTTACTCATTACCGTCATGGGGAAAACAGACTTGGCTTGTGAAAATTAGTTTCATCTGTTACCTGTGAAATCAGACTAGTAAAATAAACCAAATCTTAAAACAACTTCACTCCACCCCTCCCTTCTTCCCAGGCTTAGCTTTACTCCCAGATCCTCTGCCTCCTCCCCATCAGTGGCACAGAGGAAAGGGGGTTGTGGTCAGTTCATTACACGTTGTCTCTGCCGCTCCTTCCTCCTCAGG
Source organism: Piaya cayana (assembly GCA_013389865.1). NCBI lineage: Eukaryota > Metazoa > Chordata > Aves > Cuculiformes > Coccyzidae > Piaya > Piaya cayana. Next base: position 3,555 of record WAAB01023558.1, on the reverse strand, counting down.
AGGAGGACTCCCTCACATTCTTCTACTGCTCCAGTGTCATGTCCCTTCCACGGGAGACAGTTCTCAATAAACTCTGTGAGTGCTTCCACTGGGCTGCAGTCCTTCTGGAATAGTCTGTTCCAGTATGGATCTCCTATGGGGCCACAAGGCTGGCAGACCTGTCCAGAATGGGGCTTCTGTCTCGACAGATCCTGCCAGGAACTTCCTCCAGTGCCGGCTTCCCACAGGATCACAGCCTCTTTTGGATGCATCCACCTGCTCCAGTGTGAGGTCCTCCACAGGTTGCAGGTGGATATCTGTTCCCCCGTGGATNTGGACTTCCATGGGTTGCAGGGGCACAGTCTGCCTCACCATGGTCTTCACCATGGGCCACAGGGAAATCTCTGCTCTGGTGTCCGCAGTGCCTTATCCCCCTCCTTCTTCACCGACCTGCAGAGCTGTTTCTTTCACATATTCTCACTCCTTCCTTGTGGCTGCAATTGCTGTTGTGTAGGGCTTTTTTCCCCCCTTGTCTTAAATATGTTATTCCAGAAGCGCTACCACCCTCACTGATGGGCTCACCCTTGGTGGCAGGTCCAGTTTAGAGCTGTCTGGCACTGACTCTGTTGGATGCAGGGGAAGCTTCCAGCAGTTTCTCACAGAAGCCACCCTGCTACCAAAACCTTGCCACCCAGGAGATGAGTTTTATTAGTAAATGTAGGGTGAATCACAGCTAAGTGGAGAGCTGCAGTTGGTGACCTGGCTGCCATCTCTTCTGGTCTCGCCCATCAGACTTCAAGAGGCTGTTCTTGACAAGTCCCGAGGTGGCTTGGCTTTAACTTGGTGTTAATTATTAGCTTCCGTATTTTCAGCAATTAGTGTGTTGTTGTCTGCAGTGACACGCAGACAGCCAGTATGCCCTGGGCCAAGCTGGCATCCAGAGGAAGGCACCTGAACCTGGATACTTGGTCTGGATGCACAAGGGAGTTGTGCCTTGTTTTCCAGGGGAGCTCACGCCATGCTTAGCAGCACCTGGCTTGGTGGGTGCCCATCTTTGCTGTACTTTGTGCATGTTGAACTGTCAGGCTCCCCAGTTTACTTAGAGTACGATACAAGATAAATTACAGTGAAATAAAGACTCATCTTTTCTCCAGAAACGGCCATGTTAACACTTCTAAACAGCTAATCCTAATTCAGTTTACACATTGCCCACCTGACTAGAGTAAACCCATATTAGAGTTTGGCTTAAAATACTTTAATCCCTAGTAAATCCTCTCCCGTTCTGTAATGCAGTGCTGTAAATTATGTAGCGTCATGCATTAAGCTTTTGGGATTTGGAACCAAGACCTGGGCAAAGTCTTGGGTTTTCAGATGTTTTCCTCTTGCTGAGATAACTTTTCCTTGTTCACTTTCATCATGGGAAGTGACTCTTTTCCAAAGGTAGCTCGTGTTCTGCTAACCAGTGTCCTGAGTGTGGTCAGGTCTGTTTGTGAGTCAGGGTACGCAGCTTGGAGGTGGAGGTTCTGTACTGGAAGCATTTGTGAGTGTGGTTTTAGAAGAAAGTGAGACAATGTGTTTCACCAAGGTGCTGAGGCAAGGGGAGGGAAGGATATTTTGTCCATGCCATCTTGTAAATATGTTCCTTGATCTTCCTGCAAGTTTTTCAGTTTTACAGGAAGGCTGCTCTTGCCATGCATGGTCTGTTTGGATAGCAGCTGTGATCTCACCTACATAGCCTGTGCAGAATTCCTTCCAAGAGATCTTTTTTTCCCTCGGTTCTCCAGTAATGGCTCACAAAGAAAAGTTTACATAATATTTTAATATTGCTTAAGACAGAAAAGATCCAAACCTCATGGATGGCTTTGAAATCTTTTAGCTGATTTAAATTTCTGCCCTGCTGCTAGTGCACAGGTTTGCCATGGGCATCTGCTTTTTAACTGCATGGGTTTATCTGTTTGTAAAATTAGGCAAGTATTTCATGGGTGCTCCTGGCTTACTTGTTTGTAAAGAGCACCAAAAACTTGTAATGAAAAGCACTAGGCGAGTGTTGGGTGTTGGCATTTCATACTGCAGTTGTATTTTATAGAGAGCACGAAGCTTCATAAAATATCAGAACAGTGCAGTTGAGGAAACTGCCCTTCCAGGGAGTTTAAATGTGATGATACAGATAGCGTTCTCATTTTGTGATTCAGGTTGACTGGTATTGGTATTTTCTTGTTAGAAGTTTGAGGAGTGTTTGGTTTCTGCTTTTAGAGAAACGTTGGAGGATTAGTGTCATAGAGACAAATCTTCATGGGTGCAAAGTTTCAAACATTTTCCGGTCTTTTCCAGTGTTTCAACATGTAATTTTTATTTCCTTGTTTGCTTTGATTTGCACTTAGTGTTTCAATAGTGTGGTTCAAAATATAGCCCTGAGCAGAAGAGGGGTCAGGGCTAAGGAGGAGATGCAAATTTCAGAGGTGTGTGCAGGAGAGGGGGGCTGGAGGAAGAGGTCATTTGAAGAGGTGTAGCCAGGAATCTTAAGAAACCCAAAATTTATTTCTAAGACCTGTTCCAAATGTTTCTAATTTCATTCATATCTTTTTTGTTTCCTTTACTGCTTAACTGGGACAAGAAACTAAAGCCAGGAAAGTCCGATCATAGTGGGAAACAAAAACCTAAATATTGGAGAGAGAAGAAAGGCCGTTCCTTGCAAAGCAGTTCTGCCTTTTGCTTGTCTCCCATTGTTGGTGTTACTGTGGAAAATGTATAACATCACTTTTTTGGAAAGCGCTAGAAGCCTGTTCAAGTAGAGATGGTTTATATAGTCTAACATGGAAGAACTTTCAGATATCTATTTCTTTACCATTTGCCTAATAATAAGCGAGCCTGTTGACCTCCGCTGGACTATTACAAATGTGAAACTTGGCACTCAAAATTGCTTGCTCTAAATTTTCCAGTTGCTTTCTCTTTTTCCATTTGATGTCATCCTGCCAACTAGTGATTTTATTATTATAAACAGGACATTGTATTCACTTTTAAGAAGAAATATGAAGCTGAAGGTAAAATTACAAACTGCAGTTTCTCAGCTGGCAAAATACAAAACAATGAGCTAAAAATACTGAGCAGAGAAAGGGTGCTGTGGCAAGAAACTCTGAAATATCTACAAGATGGATGTTGTCTGAGGAGCAGAAACTGACTGACTTCAACTGAGCAGCTCGTAACTCTTGAGAATCACCAAATAGTTGAGGTTGGAAGGCACCTCTGGAGGTCACCTATTCCATCACCCTTGCTCAAAGCAGGGTCAATGAAAGCAGGCTGCTCAGGGCATCGGTAGTTTGGGGTTTGGAGACTCCAAATACAGAGATGCCACAACTGCCTGAGGAACATATTCTGGGGTTCAATTGCCCCTACAGTGGAAATGTGGGTATTTTTTAGCTTTAAATGCAGTCTCCTGTACTTCGTGTCTATTGCCTCTTGTCTGGTTGCTGGGTACTGCTGAGAGGAGTCTAGCTCTGTCTTCTTTACTTGCTACCATCAGGTATGTTTTCACATTGGTAAGATCTCCTTGCCTGAGCCTTCTCTTCTCAAAGCTGA